>OU383775.1:14416880-14666880 GCA_910950805.1 Acrocephalus scirpaceus scirpaceus | reverse complement strand
TTGGACATTAAAAGTCCCTTCCAAATCAAACCATTCTATGATCTACCATGAACCCAAGATTTTACTCCTCAAGGTAGTGGGGGGGTAAGCTCAGCTCAGAAGAAATCTTTTTAGACGTGAGGTTAGGATTCTGGGATTCTTTCCAGCCAGATATTTTGTTCTGCATGTATCTGCACTGCATTTCATCTGTTACTGCTTGGTCACTCAATCTGGCAAGGTCTTCAGGAGATGCTCTTCATAGACAATCAACCCTTACTACACTGAACGCTTTTCTTTCATAACTTATCACTGAGTTTCATCAAAAAACTGCCAATCCATTGCCTTCCTTTGTTTTCTACTTCCAACCTATTTCTCCTTCCTTCACCCGTTTCCCAGAGCACCTATAAATGTGTTGGACAGCACAGACCCAGCACAGCCCAGCTTCCTAGAGAGCTCTCCTAGTGACTTCTCCCCCATGCATGAGCTGACCTTTTACTGCTGCCTGTGTTTCCTGTCCCTTAATTAAATAATAATTCAAACAGGGGGGTTTGTTCTTATGCAACCACAACCTAGTTTCCATAAAAGCCTGTGGAGTGGGACTTTGTTAGAAGTCATTAGGAAGGTAGACAGTATCAGCCCTGTCCAGGTACTTGTTCTCCTCTTCAAATACTTCCCATGGGAGCTTGAGAATTCATAGTAATGAAGCTTGATGACAAGGTTGGCATTGGATTGTTCTCCAAAACAGTGTTTCAGATGCTGATCAGTCACTGATGTTTCAGAAGGTGATGCATGAAACCCACCTGTGTGCATAAATTCTGCATGCTTCCTGGTACACAAACCCAAGATGTTGCAATTATTTCACCTCAAGGCAGGCTCTATCTGAAGGAGGAAGTGGAAAGGGGGACAGGATATTGTGAAACTGAAAAATACCCCGCTGAAGCTTGATCGCAAGAGAGGGAAATCTGGAAAAACAGTGCTTGCCACCTCGAGAAATCCTCTAGATCACCATGGCTGGTGGAAAATATTAGAACACTTGAATTTTGTATCAAGCACATGGGAATGTTTTTATTGAAGAAAATGTGCTTATAGATGAGGTTTTTATCTATTCTTTCATATAAGAAATTATGTGGAAGTGCTTCTAATGTACCAAAGCATCCATTTCTTAGAGAGCTGCTTTGTTCTGAGTTTCTCAACTAACCTGCTGTGCTATGGGCAACACTGAGAAACCTAGCTGTGGGGGATTTCTGAGTCAAAGAACTCATAAAAAGCTCAACTGAAAAGCCTAAACACAGTTTCATTTCTGTTTGATTCCTTTATTAAAAACCATATCATAGATGCCCAGCTTCCCTACTTTCCAGCTTCCCCTGATGTGCAGTGAAAATTCCGGTTATTTTCCTGAGGAGAAGTGAAATCAGCATTGGAGCCAGATCATACCTTTCACAGGTCTTTATCAACATATTTCCAAGATTCTTTTCAATTCATTCCCCTAAAGGTAACATTAGAGATTTTGATTTCTGCTGACAATTCATACCATGCCCCAGTCTAGTGGGAGATTTAGGGAGGGGTATGACTCACTGACATTCTACTCCAGGTTTATACTCTCCAGTTTCTGTGTGGTACCTACAGCCAGCATTTTCCAACAGCAGAGACCAAACCTCCCCAGACCCCAATGTGAGCAGCCAGCAGCAGAAGCATGCAATCACACAGCAGCACACTGCCTTGCACAAACCCCTTCATATTCATAATGTGGGTCTTTTTGCAGAAAATATTTGTTTGTGTTTTTTACTCTTCTAAAATGAGGATTCAATTTCTGTTTTTTTTTTTTTTCTTCCCTGGGAAGCAACTGTTTTCACTGACAAGTTATTGTTTCCCTCACCCTTGCTATGGTAATGCTTTGCTTCAAAAATGCACCTCAGCCTCCCTGCCTTGCACAGATAGGGTCTTTAAAACCATGAGCTGCATGAGTAAGTAAAACAAATTGAAGTCATAAAATGGTGTCCATGTCTGGCTGGTGAGTGCCAGCACCTGCTGTCTGCTCCGATGCAGGTTTTTATTGCACTTCCCACACATTGCAGGCGTTTGGCTTCTGTGGAATCATCCTCCTGGTCCTGAGCCCTGATGAACCTCCTGTGCTCCTCTGCACAGCTTGCTCCCAGCAGCTCCAAAAACCAGCTCTGCTTCTATTGTATGGCTGACAGCAGCTCCATGATTTCTGCAGTGCCTTGTGTATTCAAACCAGCACTGACTTGCAAGCACATGGATTTTTTTTGCCAAGCCATGAATACGTATTAATAAAGCGGAGTTTGGTGCTGCTGAATATAGCAGTGACATTTGTCTCATGTTTGTCGCTTTGATTTGATAAAGCTCCAGCAAAGGCCTTTCTGAAATGCATCTCAGGCTGTGCTGAATGAGATGTGAGCTGGGCTTTGTTGGCTCAGTGTACTGGGCCACTGTGACAGACGAAAGACACAATTATCTCACACTGCCAAAGTAATAGCCTTTGCTTATTCCTCAGTGAAAGCATAAGGGCCAAGTCCCCAAACCATTGAAGTCAAGGGAAAGATTCCTGTTGTTTCACACAGCTTTGGATCAAAGCCCCCGTGCAAAGGCACAATTTTTCAGTAAGTTAAAAAGAAAATACCTCTTTTTTTTTTAATCCAAAGAATGAGAGCATGGACATGCTATTTCTAACCCAGCTACACTGAAATAAAGAGAGTGGAGAAGTTTAGGGAAAATTCAGATGAAGGCATTTGGAAAAATAATTTACTCACCAAAATGCACAGTTTTAGGATGATTGAAACTATTTATGCGTGTGTGGTATATTTGAGAAAAGGGCTGGGCAAAGGAGCAGTGTGGGGGCATTTATCTACAAAAATTTGTTAGAAAAATAACAGTTAATTTAGAAACATTGCATGATGCAATTTAAAAATAGTAAAGCAACACTGGCTTGACCCAAATGCACTGAAGTAAATGATCCCCTTCCCCCAAATGATCCTTTTGCCTCCTTCCCCGGTTTCCCAGCTCAGCCATCAAAGGAAGGCAGGAGTCTGATTGCCCAGCTGTGATTGTAAGGAAACGACTGAAACACCGCAGTCGCTGCCACTTCTTTTGTGGCTGAGCCAGAGGAGTGAGCCATGAGTACTCCCATTAACTGGCAGGCTAATCATTTTTTGCTGCTTGTTATGGAGAGAAACGCACACGGACGTCTCTCTTTAATCGGATGAAATTCTGAAAGTGGTTTTTGGTTCCTGTGGCTTTCATCTTTGGTGCCAGGGTTTTCAGCCCTCAGCGGGAAGAATTAAGGTGCTTCCTTTTCTGGCTCTCCCGAAAGGCAGATTGATTATTACACCTGGATGCAAATTGAGCCGTCTGCCTTTGTTGAGACAAAGAAAATGAGAATGAGCTTCACTGTAGGAGCAAAAGCTCCCTGAGTTTGGAAGGACTGGCTCTGGATATATGTGCAAGGGGCTGGGGGTGTGTGTGAAAGCAGGCTGCCTTCTCATGGACTAAAGGGCACTCATCCATCATTAACCACAGCTCAGCACTGCTCTGGAATGCTCTTGGCATTACCTCCACTAACAGGACCCTTGCTGTGCTGGGTGCACACTGTCTCCATCGCCTGCTTTCACTCCACATCTGCCCTTTTGGACATGTTCCGACCAGTTCAGTCCAGCGCCCTTCCTCTACCACTGACTGCGGCAGATACTTAAGAAAACATTTTTGAGGAAAAATATATAAATCAATTACCTACCCAAATTTCAGCCACCAGTGAGGCAGACATATGCCTCTCAATCCTCCAGTTTAACACTCTCAGATAAACTTTCTACCATGGATATTTATACCTTCAGCTCTTTCTACATCCTGTGGTGACAAGGTCTGTGCTTTAATTCTAGGCTATGTGAAGCCAATACTTCCTTCTCTGTGTTTTAAACCCTCTGCCTAATAATTGTATTTGGTGCTCTCTAGTTCCTGGGCTATGATCAGGAGTTGTTAATCTTTCCAGATTGGCTTTACTGTGGTTGAACCTGATTGCTGAGCTTAACATGCCACACATGCCCCCACTGCCATCCTTTGTCCAGGCAGAAGTCTGACCTGTTTCACAGCTCCTTTGCAGGGGCCATTCCCTACTTGGGTACAGCCATGAGCTTTGATTTTCCCAGTGCTTCCTCTTTTGGGGAGAAAAAAGGGGTAGCAGGATGGCATGATATCCAAGATATGACCTGGGATGAAGGAATAGGGTCTGGAAAAATGCTAGGATATTAGTCCTCTCATTTCCTCTCCAAACATTACTGCCTATTTGATTCCTGATGATAACTGAGTTGATATTTTCAGAGAACAATGCAGAACAGTCTTATATGAACTAGCCAATATCCTGTTGTTTTACATTCATCCCTGGAGGTGTTTTCTCAATATCTATAGCTTCATACATCTTATGACAATATTATCAGCCCAGTACAGCATTAGACTCAGAAATGGCTGCTGAGTTTTTTGTGATCAGTTTTCTCTCAGTGGTTTTGTCAGGAAGTCTAAAGCACACAGACAGGACAGAGGAGGAAGTGAACATGCAAAGGTATCTGCTACCATCACTGCCAGACCTGAGGGTGACAGGCACCATAAACCTGTCTGAAAGCTCACCATAATTAGCAGCATGGTTCAAGATATTTTTATATGGACTTTTAAATTTTTTGAGAAATAAGTTTACCTTCTGTTAATTTTTTAAAGCAGCTTGAGAAAACAGTGGAAGTGTATCCATTTCTCTACATAAAATAGCTATCTGTTCAGAAAAAAAATCCTTTAATTTTGTGTTAAAATGTTTATGCTAGCTTAAAATCACAATGAGAAGTTTAATTTGACTGAGTATGTAAGTATATTTCCTCCAGGAACAGACATTAAAATGAAAATCAGTTTGTATTCACCCAGCTTTAAATGTGATGCTGTGAGAGCAGAATACTGCAGAAACCATTTCTCCAGCACTGTAGTCACCAGCTTCACTCCTGACCTCACAAAGTAGCTTGATCTGTGGGGCAGAACTAAGGAGACCTTTAATTCAACATTGTACAAAATGTCAGGTGAACGAAAGGCAAAGATTATGTTTTTACTTTTGTGCAAATCCACTGCCAGGAATATCTGAAAGTCTGTTCTGGTGTGTTGTGTGTGGAATAGGCAGAGTGCATCCAGGTTACATGGAGGAAATCACCTTTAGAAGTGTTTCCTTCTTTTGCTCTGGTAACCTGTGGATAGTTCCAGCTTGGACTGGTTTGAGCAACCTAAAATAACTAACCCAAGTTGAACTTAACAAGGCAACACTCTGAGGAGCAAACAGGTACCTGAATTTGATTGATACTTTGGATAATTTAATCTCCGTGACTCTCTGCCCATTTTTGCCAAGTAAAATAATGTTCTTTCACCCTATTCAATCTGTGAGAAAATTCAGCTGGAGAGGTGTCAGATCTAGATCCAGGGAAGGGCTTGCAGGTTTCAGTGCCTGGCACTGCCACTCCTGTTGGGGATGTCACAGCAAAACAGGCTGAAACTAGGTGTTGCTTAATTTCTGCCTCAATATGTGTTGGATTAGACTCCCCTACAGTGAACTTGCTTCAGTGAAAGAAACCAGGTAAGCACAAGAGCAGCAGGTTCTCTTTGTTATCTGCTTTGAGCATTGGTGTGAGGGCAGAGAGAAGGCCAAATGTTTTTGGGCGGAGAAGAGCTGCAGGTGGATCTTGCGTACCTTGTGTGAGACCTCTGAGTCCTGAGCTCTTGCGGAAATGGGGAAATGCTCTTCACTTCTGCTCCTCTTTTGTGAGGAGATTAACCCTATAAATGTGCTTTAGCTATATTCAGGGAAAGTAGGCAGGGGAATAATGAGTTTGCTCCCAGATCTCAGTGGGATTCTAGTGGTGTTTGGGAATGGAGGTGCAAAGATTCTCAAAGTTATCAGGACAGACATCCCTCGGAGGATGCCTAGAGGCCTTAAGGATATTTAGTGACAGATGTGGAATAATTAGGGTCTGGGAACCTGGGACATCTCCCAGGCGAGGTAGAACCAGTGGAGGGATTTTGAAGACATCCTGGTTTTGTGTTCTGTGAGCCTAAGCCCCCTTGCAGATCAAGGCCTAACATGCAAGCAGGGAGGCCCTGCAAAAGACCTCCAAGGTGTTTAAATCCACTAGAAAATATAATGTGTAACTGGGTGCTTAAAGACTATGTCACACAGAGCAAGGACTGGGATTACATGGATAAATTTAAGTTCAGGTGTGCCTGTCTTTGAATAAAAACATCATAAATTTTAGCTCTATTGAAAATACCTTGTGTGATTGATGCTGGTTTAGAGGCAATAGATAAGGAAATATTGCTGGTTTTGAACATAAGCAGTATTTATTGTAGTGGCTTCCTATGAGTTGAGTCTTTTCAGGATAGGACCTTTTGGTTAAACAGCAAACATCACGCTCCCTCATGTTTTCATTAAATGTGAGAGTACGATTATATCAGTGAGAATAAGGGTAACACTGTACAATTCTCCAAGTTAAGAGTATTACAAAAGGCTTTAAAGATAGCAGTACACAGGGGGTGTGGGAACATGAGGTTTTCTTTGCTTTGGACTGAGAGACTGTTTTCCAACACTTCCCAGCCCCCTGCTTGCCAGCGGGGACAGTCCCAGGGTGACGACACATCTACTGCCAAACACTGTCTTGCTTCTGAAGGAGGGGACATTTCAAAGGAGGCACTTATGACAAAGGGTAAATATTTACCTCTCGCTGCTTGCAGAGAAAAGGCTCTTTCCCTTTTAAAAATCTATTAGGCAAATAAGAGAAAACTGCCAGAAAGATAATTTTCCTGGGAAACAGACTGTGGGAGAAGGGATGCAACATTTTAAAGCACATCTACTACACCTGAGTTGACTTGTGTCACCTCTAAATGCCTTGGAATAGCATCCTCTTACCCATCCCATCATCTAATTATGAGTATTAATGGGACTTTCCAGAGTGCATCCATGGGGAAATGCACTGCATCTCTCTGTTTGTTTCCTTCACCATGACACTGCCTGGGCACACTGTGGGCTTTATTGGCAACAGCTCCTCTTCATTTGAGATGTGTAAAGCTATATTTACAGTACAATGGTTTTAATTACTGATACAGAAGTGATAAAAGCAAAGGAAAGAAAGGGATGATCTATAATTGCCTATTTTTGCCTCTGATCAGCAGGAATTCCATCAGTTTCCTCAGAATTGTTCCCCAAAGGAATGAAACAGATATAAATATATAAGATGAGTTTTAATTACTGAAAATGCATCAAATGCAGTATATGTTTCCATGACTAAAACCTTTCCTGGAGTCATGATGAGTGTCCTGCAGAAAAATGGACCACTAATTAGTAAAGAAAGTAAATTATAATCATGCATGGCAATATCCGTGCTAGTGGAGCTGGAACGTGCCAGTGTTAATTTTGTAAGAAAGGGCATTTGAGGACTTGGGCTGCTACATGAACGTCAAATGAACAAGGATGTGCTCCAGGATGTGCTAAATCCTCTCTGCTGACCATTGCCCTCAGCATAACAAAGGTAAATCTTGCCCTGTTGCTGTAGTGGGAGATTTAAGGCTTAGTTTTAAGGGATGTGAAGCACTTCTTGCTACTGGTGAAGCTGGCATCTAAATGTATCTGCTTTTCTGGTGGAAACTGTCAGTTCACTGAAGCCAAATCCCTTCCATCTGGAGCAGACGAAAAGTCTCCTGTAATTTTATACAGAAAGGGAAAAAAGCCCCCAATGGTCCAACCTTCCCAAATCTTTGTAAGATATGGAGGTGTGTCTGTCCTAATTCAGAACAGGAGTGATTTCTTTGAGAGCACAAAACCATCTTTAGGTCAGAGAAATTGTTCCCCACACATCTCTACTTATGAATTTATTTCCAGATATAAGGCAGTGTTGTGTCTCTGGGTATTCTGGGAGTGTGGGCTCACTCTCAAAATGTTCCTTTTTTTAGCTTTGTTTGCATGAGTTTTCCTTGTATTTTGTAGTTGATTAGTTTAGATTGATGCAATTGGTGTAATTAAGTATAATTATGAATTTTGGTGCAAATTCATGTAATCATATATTTACAATGTGTAATTAGGTAATTACAATATGTAATTTGCAATATAAAATGTAGTGTCATTAGACAATGCTGATTAAATTTCATATTAAAAAAATATGTCCTGGCACATGGAATGGATGATCTCAAAAGTTCATTCTTTTGGAATATCTTTAGGAAGTCCTTTCCAAATTATCCAACCCCTTATATTTCCCATATGGAACCAGAACCCTGCAAAAATCTGATTTTATAAAGCAAACATATTTCCTCGTCTCACTGTAGCCAGCTGAAAAAAATGCCCTCACCCTCCACCTACATTTTCCACCCTCTTTTCTATGTACAGACTTTAAAAGAAAAACAGACAAAAAGAGCTCCAATAAAACATGCCAACAATTTGCAGCAGCAGCAAAAGAGCAGTAACAAAGAGATTTATGTTTTGGAATTGTAATGATTGGTGCTCTGTTTTATAGAATCCATTTTTCTATGTAATATTTAATCTCCAAGCAGGGCATTTAAAATGCAGCAATTAAATGCCTTTATATGTTGATGCATCTCTGAGGACCAAAGATGAAGTAAATGGATTCTGCATGTGGATACTTTGAGGATGTCTTCTGGGAAATGAAGTCTCCATTTCAACATCAGCAGTAAATATTAACTGAACACCTTCACAGTCCTCTGTGGTGTGTTCAGAGAGACTGTTCATCCCTGCGGACGAGGACTAAGGGATTCCTGTTGTGGAAGGAATTCTTCTCAAAGTATTGAGGTCTTAACCTCAGCATGCAAAAAATCCAATTCCTGGGATCTGGCAATATCCCAGCAGGTATTGCCCTCCATCTGTAGGACCAAAAGGCTCTTTAAAAACATCTCAATCTCACATTAGATCTTTAAGCCATTATACTCCAAAGTTGTAGCAGAAATCTCAATCATCTTAAGAAATTATTATTGCTTGGGCAGTGTCACAGCCCCATTTCTACTGAGCCATGAAACTACAAAGCTCAACATCCCAGAGCTGCTTGTTCTCTTGGAGAAAATGTGACTTAATGTTTATTTTGGTCAAGTCACCCCCCTAATCATGGTAAATAATTGAAAAGACAATAAGGTACTGTAAAATTTAATTTTAATAGTCGCATGCTGCTGGCTAGAACAGGCACAAGGGGAGATGGTTTCATCCATGCAATGAAACATCTTCCCCAAAACTGCAGAGGTTCGAGCAAAGGTTTTCATGAGCCCAAAAGGGGCTATGAGGTGCTGTTCAGAGACTTGAGAGACTTTGGACATGAGCCAGCTTCTGGTGCCAAGCCCTCAGTGTAAGCCAGGGTATATCAGGGAAACTTCACCGCAGCCTTGGTAAAAAGTGATGTGATTCCAAGCAGGCATGAAGCCAGCAGCAGAGCCAGAAGAGGGGCCATGTCATTTGCTGCTCCATGTTGACAGATTTCCACTGCAATCAATACCTTGGCACAGCCAACACTTTCCTGAGCTCCAGATGAGAGCACTACATCCAACCTGACTGCAAATCCTGCTTGACTTGCCAAGGAAAATAGGTCTCAAGTTTCTAATAATTGCATTGTGAACAATTATTTCTGAGGAAATACCTTTCTCCACTGGTTACCAAACAGTGTGATTTTCTCTACCCTTGAAACAGAGGTTTGAGCAGAATCTAGTCTTGACTTTTATTAGGGCTGAAAGTGAAGTATGAACAGGACCATAACGAGAGAATAAGAACTGCTGAAAAGAGAGAGAAAACTCATCAGCTGGGACACTCTGCTCCACGAAGCTCTTTGGAAAAACAAGATAATTCACAAAACTCTCACTGAAGCACAAGGACTTTGTACCACTGGGTTCCATTAATGCCTGTGAAAATTACCCATGAAAATATCCACTGCACAGATGGGAGAGTAGACTATGTAGCTCTGCTACGAAATGAATGTGGATGTTACCAAATAAAGGACAGGTTTGTGCACAGATCCTGTAAAAACCTGTGATGTCTGGCTGTGAAGCAAGTCAAAGGGTTAGGTGATGAGAGGATATGGAATACAAATAAATACACCTAATTGAAATAAAGGAGTAAAGCACACCTTTTGACAGCAGAAGTACGTGCTAAGGTAGGAACTATCAGAACCAGGAATTGCTTTTTTAAGATACAATAGAGTCCTTTAAAATGTCTGTCAAGAAAATAAGATTATCAAGATGGCTTTATCATTAGAAGAAAAGGAATATTAAAATATCTCTGCTAGGTCTGAATAAAAAAGATAAATTTAAAGTAAACTGCCATGGAGTTTATCCATGGTTGGGTTTGCAGTAATAAAGTCAGTCAGGGTATAAGCTGTGTGATTTACAGGCAGTAAGCTTCTGTAAAATTTACAAACTGCAGTTATAAAATGTCACCTTTTATGATGCATTCCTCTCAGCCTGCATATATAAAGGGCACTGCAACAGAAAGAGTAGCAAAGGCAAATCAGTTTTCTCTCCTACCTAGCCAGATACCTTTTTTTTTGCTTTTACAGCAAAAAGTAAGCAAGTAGCAGAGATCTATCATAGGATGACCCCGCACCAGGTTTTTTCTCATTAGTTTTTCTGTTTGTGTAGATACACTGCTGGCCTTGCCATTGTTAATAGAAAATTTAGGGTGGTTTAAATGAGAGTTTTTTGTAATAGACTCATGGATGAATAGAGGAAGACTCCTCCCACACCCGTAAGTGTTTATATAAAAGAAGGGCTTATGACAGAGTTGGGTTCTGTTCTTTCTGCAGTGATTTAATTGCTTGGTCTACAGGTCTGCAAAGTTTAGGTGTCATAGGCCAAAATTAACCTTTTTCCTGATGCTCTGAGTTTCTCCAGAAGCTGGCCTTGGGAACTCAGCATCCACATCCTGCCTGGCCAGTTGAATCTAGAAAACCTCCAAGAATGCCCCTCAAGGTGCCAAGCCAGTTACAAGGCTTTGCTGGCAGGGTGACCAGGTATTTTCACCGCACCTTTTTGAAAAGTTCAGGTGTCACAGATAGGGATAATTTTGGCTGGTATTATCAGGTTTCTGGTCAGCCTGGCCAGCAGGTGTCCAGGCTGAGCTCCTCAAGTGGTGATCTGTGGTGACTGAGCTCCTTTGGAGTCACAGCCTAGTCCCTGCTTCATGGCAGAAACACCCAACACATTCCTCTCATTTTCTGAGTTGACTGAGGGGGTAATTCCTGCCCAGAGTTTCACCTCCAGGTCAAAGCTCAGATATTATTTTGATGGGCTCTTTGCAGCCCAGTGTGAGTGACACAGTAACTTCTGACCTAAGGGGAAAGTCCTGATTCTCTCCTGTCAGTGCCAACAAAGAACAAACACACTCTGAATTGAGATTTTAACAGGACTGTATTCTGGAAATTGAGGAAAATAAATCAATAATGGTGGTGATAAAACTGCAGTTTAATGGTAGCTGTTATAGTAAAACAATAGTCAGTGCACAGCCATTTTACCACCCTATGGCAATGGTTTCTACAGTTTACTCTGACAGATTTATGGTTGCCTTCATTTAATAATTTACTTCTCTTTAGCACAACCACCACCATTTTAAGTTTTAAAAAAGCTCTTTTTAATTGTACTGCACAAAACCCAATAGAGTATATATCTACTGCCTCCCTAGGAAAATATCTGAATTTCAAACTGTTCATAAGCAGAAAAACAAATAAATACTATTTAGTAACCACCTCTTTTGAAGGAAATTGGATGAACCTCATCCAATTCAGCAGAGAAATGTGTCTGAGAGCATGCAGGATGGAGAGTCCCGTGTCTGTGAACCTGCCAGTAAACTCCAAGGGTGTGCTGTGCAATGAATAACAACCAGCAAACTGGTTTAAATTCCTCATAAAGTTGTATTGCAGTAATTCAGATCTGGAAGTTAGGAGAGTACTGGCATATGGGAGAATCTGGAGTGTCCTGGAAGGAGTAGTTTCATGTTAAATCTATAAAGAAAATACAGACCAAGGGTCATGCCAGTGCAACTCCAGTTTCTTATGCCAGGGAGGACTACAGCAGGATCATTTTTCAGCACTGACTTTTGTGGAAATACCATGGTTTGAGGTGGATTGAGTCACAAATGAGTTAGAGTGTTAAATGATCAGGAACTTTTATGCAAGAGGGACAGCGAATAAATGCAGTAAAATCAAGTGGTATTAAAAAAAAGAAATATAAGAAAATCAGAATGGGTTGGTGCTGTGTCTTTTAATGAAGACTTTTGAGAAGCTTTTTTGAATGAGAACTTCATCATTATGTGTTTCTCCTGTTGGTATTTGTAGGAGAAGGGAATACAGGTGACCTTGCCCTTGATAAGTAAAAGTTGTGTTAATTATCCAATACAGCCTTGCCCCTGATGAGTCACAGCTACACCCAATAAAGGTAAGTGTGATAAAAGGCAGTGGGTTAGATGGTGAGGGGGAATTCAGGAAGGAAAAGGAACCTTGAGGAAGAGGTTATGAGAGGGTCACGAAGAAGAAGGATCATGAGGAGAGACAATCACTGCTGTGAGGTCAGTCTGGGTCTGCAGTTAGAGCCTGTTGTTGGAACCTGCAGTCACAGTCCAGCTAGGTAAAAGCCTGCATTCAGAGTCTGCAAACTAATACCTGCAGTCATAGTTTTGCAGGAAATAACCAGCAGTCAGAGCCTGCAAGGGAAACCTAGAGCAGGAGCTTGCTGCAGCCAGAGTCAGTGAATAGTTGGAGCCAGGTTGGCTAAGCTGTAAAGAGGAATAAACCAGGCCCCTTTTCATGCTGTGATAAACAAGAAGTTTGTGTCTTGGCTCATTTCTACCCTCTAACAAGAGGGCTGCTGCAACAGATATCAATACTAACTCTCCAGGCAGTGAAGCTGGTAGAAGGGTGGACCTTTCAGGCTCTTATGCACACAAAGTGCTTCTTCTCAGATTATGCCTTAGAGGCTGTGCTGGTGCCTTGCTTTGCAAAGATGCACTGGGGTAGAGATCAGACTAGGTAAGTGCTATGCCTGACTGGGGCCAATAGGAATTTCATGGGAAAGGCTGTGTCCTGTGGGGAAGGTGACAAAGTTTGGAGGCTGAAAGATCCCAAAGAAGGAAAATTGTGTGCATCTCTTGACATTAGCAATTGGTGTTTCTTCCTGCACTATCTATATTTCCTTGGATTTTGAGCTTTTGTGATAGGTTTTGTTCCTGGCCTGTGGATTTGAGTGTGATCACTGAAAGCCAGAAGCATGTTAAGTCTTCTAAAAGGGCTTACAGTAATTTGTGGAGGAGCCAAGTGAGCTTATAAAGCACAAGATTAATATTGCTGCACCACAGATTAGGTGACTTAAATCAGGATTGCAATGAGGCTCTGTGTCAGGACTAAAAATAGAGAACAGCCTATGGGTCCCTTTTGTATAAAGCCATCCTTCCTGTATGAATATGCTGGCCTGGTCCAGTTGAAATAAATCCCAGCAATTCCACTGATTTTAATGACTCAGAACAGACCATGAGCACCTGCTCTTTCAGGTCTGTCTCCTGCACGAATATCTGGTTTGCATTTCCTTCTGCAGCATATGTTAAATGCTTGATAATAAAATATTTGAGCAAATCTGTAATTTTTTCAATGGAATAACATAGATTAATGATGCATAGATCAACAGATTTATATTATTTCATCAGCAAATACGAAAAGTTGGCACTCCAAAGCACAAAATATTTAGTACAAATACATGTTGTACCCAGTCATAAAGGCAAAGAAAAATCTTGATGTATGTTGGAGCATTTCTTCTCTGCATGGAGTTGCTCTACTGAAAGTCCTTGAACACTGGCTAACCTCCTTTAGCAACAAAGGAGGTAGCACGTGTCTTTTCAGAATCAAGTCTCCTTCCTTGTTTCTGCTGTCTTAAGGACTAAATACTAGTAAGTTGCTTCAGAAAACTGAACTTGAAGCAAACTTATTTCTATACTATTGAGAACTGAAGTGCTCCAAAGCCGTATTTGTGGGATGCATGGCACAAACAGTTTTAGACATGATGGAAACACGTGTCTGGCATAATTTCTTTCATTTCACCTGTTTACCCTACTATTTCTAGTCCCCTTCCTGCAAAAGAAGTTAGAATTAGACTACCTGTCCAAATCCAAATACTGAGTTTCTGTGCAATATGTACACGCCTGCACATTATTTTTCCACAGGTTCTCTGTATCTTCAGTGCACAGAAGAGGGGTGCTCAGAGAATGAGTGGATGTTTGCTAGTTCTGTTTTTCTCATTGTTCCCTGAGCAGCCCCACGAATTACTTGCACACACCATTCAACCCTTACTCAGCAAACAATTGTTATTTTCCTCCTGGCCTCTCCTTTACTGTTCATTGCTACAGTACCTGAATGCTTCACAAATACTAAGCTACTTATTTTTATGCCATTCACCTGGACATGCAATAACTCCACTTTACTGATCATAAAATGCAATTCAGGGAAAGAGGTTAAAAATATCCCCATCTGCATGCCCAGATGGAGGCATGGGAATTGGGTTTCCAGCACACCCAGGCTATTGCTCTCAGCTGGAGTTGCACAAGCTCCAGCCTTCTGTCAGCACAGCTCCTGTGCCTTTCTAGGCACCTGGGCGTGCCCTCATTGCCAGTGCCTCTGGAATTCTGCTTGGCAAAGGTGGGGAAGGAAGTACAGCTTTTTAAGGGGGCAGGGAGGCTCTAGCCCTTTTGGGTCTGAAAATTGGATGTTGAGATGCTTTGAGCTGATATCATCCAGCCATGGTCCTCATCATGTAGGTGGAGATCATCACACAGCTTCATGAGTCCCTGCTCATTCTGCAGAAGAACGAGGAATTAAGTCTGTGGGAACCCTCATTGCTTTTCCTTGATGCTGCAGCAGTGTGTGGTTGTTCAGTTTCCATTTCAGTTTTGTGGCTCAGCTCCAAATAAAACTGGGATAATCTAGGAATATTTGAGAGGAGTTACAATTAATATACAAAGCTGATGGAGCGCCTGCTTCGGGCATGGATCAAGGTGCCTATGTGGACCTTGGAGATGGGTGCAAATAGTTTCTACAGGCACATCTTGCAGATAGATCAGCTCTTGTCAAGCAACATGTTGGAAGTTCAGGAATGCCTCTTGCTATGTGTCTTTCTGTTATACAGTGTTTAGTGCTCATTGAGGGTGTTCAGACGGCTGGCTCCCTCAAAACCTCTGCAAGATCTTTTTCCAAATAAACATCCCAGAGATTCTGCTGAAACCATAAAGAGATCTGCAGGCTGACATGGTACTTACATGACTGTGGGCTGCAGAAAAGCCAAAACCAGGACTGTCCAGAGTTGATACTGTTTTGGAGGAAACCTCCCCATTGTAGCTGTGGGTTAAAACTTAGCAAATAAAATTTGTAATACATAAGATCCATTCTGCTTACAGGAGTTTCCTCAACAGCTGTGCATCCACACTGACACATATTCCCTTCAGTTACCAACCCAATGTCGATTTTGGACTGCAAAATCAGGCAGAATCACAGCACCAGGTGGAATGCCCTCAGGCCAGTATCTGCAGCCCAGTGAGCCTCACACAGGCTCTGAAGTAATTTCTGGGAGCCTTTGAATGACTTACACAAAGGATATATTAAATATGCTTTAGGGGAAGAAAGGCAAAAGACTGAATTATTCTAAGACCTGTGAAAGTAATATTCAAATGTCTAAGGAGTGCTCTGGTGTCCTGAATTGAACCAGAGGAGGGGATCAGTTTTATCATGGCCAATGGGTCTCAGACATCAGCTAAATTTTCCCTCTTGCTCCTACACAGGAAAACCATTTTCTTGGCTTAAATGAGGGGGGAAACTACCTGAATAGTAGCAATATTTGCACAGGGCAGCAAGACCACTTGCTAAAGGGATTAAAACTCCCCACTAAATTCTGTGACCATATGTCCCCTAAAGAAATAAGATGGAAGTGGGATTAAGACACTTTAGGAAATTGACTGGTGGTTCTGAAGATATTATGAAAACCTCTGTCTCTGATATCATCTAGTCAAGAGGGAAGCACTTTTTTTTTTTTCCCCAAGAGTGGGCTTTTGCTAACCTCTCATCCTAACCAGTGAAAGGAACAGCTTGTTTCTAGTGGTGACAGAGGAATCAGTCAAATGGTTGGTTAGTTACCTTCTGGAGAAGCCCCTGTAAGGCATCAATGGTCACCCAAGAAACATTTAATTTTCATAGTTACCAATAAGAATTTGGACAGAACTTGTGAAAAGATACAGCTTTAAAAACCCACATAATAATCTGGTAAGTTAAAAGGATAGGGGAAATAGACATTGGGATGACAACCAATGAGGATTTCTGGCAAAAGGCAGTTACTGCTAAGACAGAATTAATAAAGGTCAAAATGGAATTTTAATATCCTGAGGCTGTCACTCTTTTTCCTGACTGTAAAACCATTCTACATATAGCTCCTTTATTTCATTTTTCAGGGTTAGAGGTAGTTTCTACCACAGAGGTGGTTACTGTCACAAAGGTTACAATCCCAGAGTTAAAGCAATGACATGTTTTCACTGTGGAGAATTTTCATCTGAAATTATTTGGTGAGTTACAAACCACAAAAATTGATCAGATTAGAGAATGTGGAGAAGTGCTAATGCAGATAGCTCTGCCAATTGGTTCAGACTGGGATGAATTTGAGGGTAGTCATCAAGAAAAATCCCTTGAATTTCAGCCTTGGGGCAGCAAGATCCATCTTCTGTAGGACATGGTAAGCAGGTTCATCCTGCAGAACAGATGTTATTATAGATGTAGTACAGGCTGAGGAAATAAACCAACTCCCAGTGTGAGGTGTGCAGGCAGTGCCTGGATATGTACCCATCTGGCAGTTCATGGAGATGGGAGCAGATATGTGGTGGGTTCTTTCAGCCCACTTGTATGGTGAGTAAAGAAGTGGCTTCCCTCCCGCTGGGCTTGGCAAGTGGCTCCATGCATGCTTCAAGTCAGTCAGTGTCAAGAAATATGCCCGTGGAAACCCAGGACATGGTACCTTTGGCAATGATGGGTGGAGAAACATGTGGGTGACAATCCTGTTTTTTTCATCAGGACGGCAGAAAAATGTGTTGCGCCATATTGCAGTAATGACTCCATCAGCCTTCCTGGATTTTTGCAGCCATGGCATTACTGTAATGAGAGGGATTTTCTGCCAATGTATTCTTAATTTTTTTTTTTTTCCCAGTCTGAGCTAAGTATCTGCAGATTTTGTGTTAATTTCAGACAGTTCAGTCTCACTGTCTCCTGTTACCTTTGTCTAATGGAACAGCTACCTTAAACAGAGTCGCTTCTGGCTGGGTAATTTAAAATTCTCAAATGGGAAGACTGGGAGATAGCATTTGCTAAATAATTAATCACATATGATGTTGTTTGTGGGCTGAATTTTTTTCTTGTGGGCATAAATGTGTGCTTTCATGAAGAACAATCCTTTTGCACTAATCTGTCCAGACAAAACTCTGTTGTAGCCAATATCAAACGTCATGGGAAATCAACATGGCTGCAATGAATAGCTGTTAAGAATATAAATGAGAGTGCTAAAGTTTCATTTGGGTTATCTGAAATCCAAGCTGAATGCAGCAGCAACCCTCAAAGAATGTATTTTTTTTTCAATATAAATAATTCACTGTGTGCACAAAGCCTGCATTTTATTTCTATTTAGCTTTGGATTGCTAAAGTTTATTTTTCTGGTGTTTGGGAGGTGTGGAAGCACAATATTGGTCCTATCTTTGCAAGCAGAGTTGTAATTTTGAGAGTGGTGGGAGAGCTTGAGTCATGCTGTGATTTCTTCCATAGAGCTTGAACCATGACAGCTTTTGGTCTTCTGTTTTCTGCACTCACCCCTGAAAAAGGCAGAAAGCAGGAAGAATATTTTATGAACAGGGAGGGGAAGCCAAGGACTTTTTTGTCCCCTGTGATCTTGCGGAGGGGAGGCAGCCACGGCTCTGAACAGCTCTGGGCAAGAGCTCAGATTACACTCTTGCACTCCTCCAAAATGTGTAGCACACCTTGCAGTGCAACAAACAGGCAGACCTCAAAAAGGGAAGCAATATGCTGCCCTTCCTCAAAGATCTTATCAGCTCATACAAGGGATTTCAAATACCTTTGGGAGATTTTACTGGTACTCCAACTTGCTATTCTCTTCACATACCCCTTCAGTCCCAAAATAGCATCTTAGAGATCTAAAAATCAGAGCCCCCTGGACCTCCTGCTAGCCTAATAAGACTTGTTTCCTGTTTATTTGAGTGTGTCTGTGCGTGTTGAGAGCATTGAGGCCTGGAGCCGGGGCGAAGGGAGCCGATGCCAGGCTGAAGTACCTGATTTATTGCTAAACTGCTGGGAACACATAATTACAATCGGCACCTTAAAATTTCAAAGCATCTTTCAGAAATGCTTCCACTCCATAGCAATAATTATTGCTGTACAGTCATGAGGAAACATGACATTCAAGAATGCTTGGTGTAGTTCACTTGATGAGGACACGTATTCAAAGACTAAAAGAACAATAAATAGAGTTATTCCTCTGAAGGCATAGAAATTAATTTCAGCTGATGGCCTCAAATGTGTGTTTGTCAAATACAGGTAATGTTCAGTTGTACTGTAAATCACAGACTACCAGAGCTTGTGCATACTGATGTTTCATAAAAAGGATGTGCTAATGCTGCTTCTGCTTGATTTTGTCAGCTCTATTTAGCCTTATATTGGTTGTCTATCTACTAGTGGACTAATCTGTATAATTTAATGTGTTTTTCCTTATTAAGTGTAGATTTGATTTGGCTTGTGGCAGAGGTGTGAGAACAGGTCAGGCAGGAAGCTGTCTCAGAACCTGAAGGCTTAAGCTAATTTCACTTTTTTTAAATCTTTTATCAAAAATTAAGCATTATATCCTTTCAGTCTGTTCTTATAGTCCTGAAAAGGTGGTGAGCTGAGCTAACATTACAAGTCAAGGCCTTAACTATCCCCTGAAATAATTGTGGTATTGCTAACACATAAAATGTTTAATTAAAAGGTTGAAAGTTTATACAACCCTCAAATCAGGGGACTGCTTCCAGTTTTTAATCACATTTTTGAAGTAGAAATGGAAGAGTCCATTGGAGTTTATTTTCACTGTAATAAATATTTCTCCTGGGTGGTTGTTCTACAGGCTCGGAAATCGAGTGGGCTTCTCTAGGGTCTTGACACAGAGTTGTGTGATCTTATAAAATCAACAGGATTAATAGCTGGGCTTGAGCTTTGTTCCCCACCAGTAACCTCCAGCACTGGCTGAAGCCCCCTGCAGCCTCCAAAGGGACTATTGGCCATGAAGAGGCAGTGTTTGAGCACCTGAACCACTGGTGTAGCATTTGTTCCATTCCTTTTCGGCCTGTATTTAAATACAATGTCTGCTGAAATGTCTTCTCTCTGTGTAAGCCAGTTGGTACTGGGGCTGGAACAAGCTGCTCCTTCCCAAATGAGCCCTGGGAGGTATTTGGGTGAGCCCCAGCCAGAGCTGAAAAACACACAGGGGAGATGTGGTAGGCACTGCAAGGTGCTCAAACAGCGATCATTTTCCAGGACACAAGCAGAATAAGTGTATCCATCCTTTTGGGAACAGCCTGGGAAGCTGGAGAAAGGAAATAGCAGTGCTAGAAAAGAATTAAATAACCTAGGAGTGCAGCTTTGGCTACCAAGGGAAATATTCAATTTTGATTTTTGAAAAAAAAATTGTTAGTATAATTTTGCCTGAAGTTTTCTCACACTGTTTCTGCTCTTGGAAGAGGGTATGTGGGAAATTAGATTCTGTCCAAGGATATGAGTTTGTCTGAAGGCCATTTTATGAGAGTGTATGCCACTAAGAAAGTACTGGGTTCCCTCTTTATAGCCTTCTGCCTTTTACTACCACAAAGGAAAAGCATGAGATATGTTTAGCATTTTGGGTTTTCATATGTCAAAACTATGAAAAAAAAAAAGGGGGGGGGATGCAGAGAGGGACCAGACCACATTACCCTCTGCAAGTCCTGCAGTATTTTGCCTCCACAGACAATGCTCCTTAGCTCAGTTTCTTGGGTTCATCAATGCAGCTGTGTGACAAAACTCCTGAAGGAGTCTGGTTTTGACAGTAACCTGCAATAAGTTGAGGAATGTCAGTGAGATGGTTTCCAAGCTGTCAGAGAGAAACAACTGGGGATAAAAACCTTGCTTTTTTTTTTTGCCATTTTTTTTTTTCTTTTTTGATATATAATTGGCTTCTAATTCCAACTTTTTAAAGCATTTTAAACATCCACTCCAATGTTAATTGACTCACAGTTGGGTAGCATGATGAGCAGATGCCACTTACCTGTTCCTTGGCACCCCGAGCAGATACCACCTGCCTTCTACAAGGCATCATAAGCAGATTCAACCTGTTCATTGGCAATGTGAGAGAAAAACACCTTCTGTATTCCCTGGAAAAATGAGGAGTTGCCACTTGCTCTCTGCTTATTATCTTGAGCAAAGAGCTGGCACATACTTTCTGCCTTGTGTCACCAGGAGAGATCAGAGATTGCCATATATCTCAGATTCACTCTCACCTTTAGGTGCATGTGATGTCTCATTTTTAAGGAACAATTAGTTGTGGAAGAAATCATTCCAGCAATAACAATAGTGCTGTATTTTTGCCTGGAAGCCCAGTCTCAGATCTGTTCCCGAGGCTGCTGGATTTTTCCATAGGTAAAAGTTCAGGAAAGGTGCCAGCTGAGGTTAAGTATCTTGTCATCTTTTAACTTGGCCTGTGAATTGAATTTATGGTGGTGTTGTACAAAGCTTGAGGGATCTCTGAGTGTTTAGGTCAGGGATTCTTGATGGTTTTAATATTTGCTTTCACCCTCAACTAACTGGTCAACTGGTGGCCAAAAAAAAAGGGGTTTAGGCTGCAGTGAATGCAAATGTTGGCTGGAATGAGCCACTGGTATCTCCTTTGCAGCAAATGAAACCTGGAATTAAAAGCTTAAACATATATAACTCTAAAAGTCTTGAGAACAAACCAGAGTGTCCTGGAGGTGTTCTAGCTGTCCTGTGAAATGATGTGAGAAGGACAGAATTCATCAGGGATTTTTCTGAGTGAAAGACCCTCGGTTTCATTCTCATCCATGTAAAGTATGCAAAATGGGAAAGCACTGCCCGTTATTTACATCTTGCAGGTATCAGTCCCTGGTGCTGTGGCAGAGAGAGTTTTCTTAACCAATCCCTTTGGCTATGTATTTCATTTTGTCTTTCTCCACAGCTCTCCCTTTGCTGTCAAGCAGTAAATACACTTGCTATGTGTCCTCACTTCACTCACTTCAGTGAATGACAGATCTTACCCTTAAGTATTATCTCTCATTAAGATGTCACTCCTGGCTCTCCTGCCCAAGGCAGCAGCCTCCAATACCTTTGCCTTATTGGTGCTGCAAATGCTTCCTTGTCTTCTCCCATGCTGCTTTTCATTCTTGAATACACTTCCTGTAAAAATTCATAACCCCCTCATTCTTTTCCTTTAAATCCCTTTTAAAAGCTCTCCTAGGCCATGTTACACACAAGAAACTCCTTGATAACAGACCCCTGGATGTAGAGGCCACAGCCCCTTGTAATGACCTTGGTGTTTTCTCCCAGCAGGTGAAATAGTACTGTACTGCCTTCATTTCTTCTCCCGTGTGAATAGTGGAATTTTGATATGACCCAAGCTGGATAGAGCCCCTGCAGACTTGGAGCAGATGCTGCAGAATTATCTGCCTCCTGGAGAGGCCAGAAGCAGCTCTCCTAGGCAGCACCAGAGCCTAAACCAGAGTGGCAGCCCAGAGGGATGGCATGCATACTCCTTGTTTGAGCCAGGACAAAACCATCTCAATTTGTTTTTTCCTGTTGTCAAGTTAAAGCTCAGTTCCAGCTTTGCAATTCTACACAGCTGTTACAATTAGGAGCTGGGCCCTCTAAACTACTGACAAGGCTTTCATTTTAAACATTCGTGATGCTGAGAGAGCAATGTTAAGCTGTGCAACGAGTGTCCAGCAAGCCATGTGGGCAACAAGATGCAGCTAATACAGAATTTCTGAGGATGCAGGCATCTATTTGGGCACATCGAACTGTCACATAAGATTTCCGTGACGAGTTGGCATGAAATTCAAATTATGAGCAACTATTGCTTTCCAGTCTGCTGACAATTTATTTGGAATCGCTCTGAGTCTCTGCTGCAGGCCACTCCTTTAGCTTAACATGACCTGACAGACAGTACCCAGCGCTGTGCTTCGTGACACAAAACATCACACAGTGCCTCTGAAGAGAGAAGGGGGCAGTCCTGGGGGTAGAAATGCTTTTTAAAGGTTTTATAGGGAAAGAGAACTCTTTATTCACAAATGCTCAGGATGGAGGCACTTGGCTTTAATTCCCCTCTATAGCCTCAGGAAACTGGTGATGTGCTTCTAATGCAGAAATTACCACCGGTACCATCCTGCACCATGGGTGATCTTGGGACAGTGGGATATTCAATGACCAAATCAATTACTTGCCTTGTGGCAGCACAGTGACATCTTTGGCCTGGGTGACAACTCCTGGGGTGTTACACATTGGGCATGCCCCAAGAGCAGCAATTCCCAGCCTGGGCTCATACAGCTCTCAAATTGAAACATGCCTCCAGCCCCTTCTTCTGGAGTGCTAATGCAAATTGCATTTAAACTCTACTTCCTAACTTAATTAGGAAAAAATATAAATCTCAACTTTCTCTCCAGGTCAGAACTGCATGTGCTGCATCAGGAAAAGACTGTGCCCAGAAGGGTAGTTTGGCACAACCATCTCCTTTGTGTATGAAATATCTAACTGCATTTCAGACTTCATTATAATTTATCTTGCTCTTCCCTTCTCCACTTCCTTCCCCCCATATATAAGGTTCTAAAAAGCCTTCAAACTCACACAGCTTAATATACGAAGAAAACTTTTTGCTACACTCTTTTACAAGCAAGTTTCAGATTAGATCAAATAAGAAACTTAGCTGACTCTGCCCAATATCTCAGTGAGCTCGGGTCCTCCCAGAAGGTCTGTACCTATAAATACCACATTTCTGCAAGCTCAATAGCAAAGCATAGACATGCAAATGTGAGCTGGCTTCCCTGAACCTGGCAGTGGCAAGCAGACCAGCTGCCTTTGCAGGGAGTTGCATGGCATAGTGAGTAGGCACTTTGGAGCAGCTCCACTTGAAATTATCTGGGAAAGCCATGACCCTCTCTGCCTGACCACTGTGCTAGTAAAGATTTTGGTGGGTCCCTGGAAAGAAAGAGTGTGCCTTTTCCAATTTCACCACAGCTGTGGAAATAGAAAGGCACAGCACAGTTTGGGCCAAGGAAGTTTGGGCCAGTAGTTTGGTGGGGAGGGATCAGAGGCCGCTGGTGTGATTAGAGCAAGGGAAGTGCAGGGTCATTGGCCTCGCATGCAAAAGGCTGTGGGGCTGGAGGAGAAACAGTGCTCTGCATTCAGCAGCTGTGCCACTCTGTGCAGAAAGTGGTAGCCTACAAGTCTGGGGATGTTGGCTCATGATCGGTTCAGTTCAAAAGCAGAGTCATGGTAAAGTGATAAGGGAATCCAGAGGCATCATTCCAACTGAGTGGAATTAAGGTCTTATGTGGATTTACATTCATTTACCAATTTCTGATTTTCAAGATGTCTTTTCCTGAATTTAAAAGTTCCGTCAACCAACCTCAGCTCTTCACTTTGCAAGTCAATCCCTCCTTCTTTCTGGTGGGAATGAAATCGTTATTTGTAAGAGTTAGGATTATACAGGGAGATGTAATTACCATCCATATTTTCAGTTCATGCTACGGCAGGGGTGAAAGGTCCATGTAATTTTCGAGTGTTCTCCACCCTGTTCTGTTTATACTTTCCTGGTAGTGAAACATGACCCAAAATCTTCTACAGACAAGTTTTTCCATTTGAAAAATCCTGCCTGTTTTACTCCATGAGAGCAGTGATAACACTTTGAGTCCTTGATGCCTGCCTCTTGCAGCCCCTTCCTGTCCTTTCTGCCCTGACCCCAAGAGCTGATCCCAAATGGAGTTCAGCTGCTGCTGAGAGCAGCTGTGGAAACCTTTGAACCCCTCAGGGAAACCCCCAGGGCTTTGCCCTGGAAGAATCTACCATAGAGTTTCCCCACCTAAGCTGAAAGAAAAGATTTCCCCATGGTGCTGTACAACACAGTGTCACTCTACCTCAGTTTAGCTTTCCCCATTGGCTGTGCTATCCCTGGTGGTCTGCCCCCCTGTACCCTATAGGTCATTGCCCTTTGCCCTGCCCTCGTACCGCCCCTGTGTTCAGACCATTGGCTCCTAATCCCCATACTTAAACCTGGGTATTCCTTCGATCTGGGACTTTTGTCCCGATCCCTTCGGCGTGTATCTGTAAAATAAACTTCGCCGGAACTTACACAGGAGACGCGCTTGCCTCTCCTTGCTGAGCTAGCCATGCTATGTGTAGTGTGTGGACTTGAGTGCCTTGCCTGTGCACCCACCCAAGCGGCTTTTCCAGAAGAGATGCTTGCTGGGGAAAGGTAGCAGCAACCACCATCTATTTCCACATTGCTACAAGCAGCTCTCATTTTTCCTTCCTGACAGGGATGTGCCAGAGCTAAAGTGAATGCTGCGGGATTAAGTCTCTAATTAGAAACATGGTTTCAGAGTGCAATTCAGTCTGGGACACACAGGAAAGGATTTTCCAGATCTAAGTCTGTGGAGCTGCAGGGGTGGGGCTCAGGGGCCTCCAAAGGGCAGGGACACAGCACATAAAGCACATGCAGGACACGACTATAACGTCACATGGATGTGCTTTCCCATGTCCAGCTCACAAAAGGAAACAGAAGCTCTGTGGGATTCAAGGATACTTAGGGCCAAGATCTTAAAAGAACCCCCCATCCTTTGTTAGTCAGTTAGAAGAAAGTAGAGCATGAAAGTTGCTATGCTGTTATTATTCCTATCTTGCTGGGCTCCTTACCCTCACTTTGTTTTTAAGTTATCCTTACCCTTATGTGCCCCCTGTTCTTCATGTGAGTCCTCTGAGTTTTTTAACCTGTCACACATCACATTTTCTCCTTGTGCCCATCCCATATTTGCTTCCCCTTCCCTCATACCTCCCTGCAAGGATTTATCACTTTCAATTTGAAAATACTTCTAAGCATCTTCTGTTCTTCTCAGATCACATCTTCCCCAGATAAAATTCTGTAATAAAACCCCTTTTGACAGTCAGGTGGTAGCAACATTCGTTGCTAGGCTTTCTTTCTTTCCCAGGCTCCTGCCAGCTCTCCAGTGTGAGCTGACGCTGACTGGGTGTGGGTCAGATTTGGTGGCTACTGCATGTGCCCCCAGGCTACCCAGTGGATGTGAAATCTGGCAGCTAGACAGCCTTTCAGCTATTTGGCCTACCTTATGCAATTTGGTTTTGTGAGCACCAGGCTCTGTCTCTCCACAGAACTTATCTCCACACTGGGTGCTGTTGGAAATGGTGCTGTCATCAGGTGTGTTGTAGATGCAATTAACTGAAGTAATTGTTATTTGACCTCATAGTGTGGGAAGTGTGAGAGTTCAAGGAAGCCTTTGAGGATGACTGGGCTGTCACGGTGAGATCTGACTGCCTGGTCCTTGGGTTGGTATTAGAAGGACAGTATGGTGCTCTGTCAACCTGTAATTCCTTTTAGCTGTGCTCTAATGTCTCCCCGTGGAGCTCAAACCCTTTCTTGAACAGGCCTCAGGTGAAATAAATAAGCACCTGAGTACTTTGAATACTGATTTTTAAACAGAAGAGGTTGTTCCCCTTAACTTGGTTGTTGCATTTTTGACTCTCTCTTGTGACTGGTGATTTCCTGTAGTGGTACTAGTCAGGCTTAGTTGGGGAGCTGTGTTAGGAATTGCGAACTTCTGGAGATCTTCTCAGGATTCTGGCTGTGGTTCAAATAAAGATGCTGACTTTGGGACAGATTTATCATCCCTGTGGAAAGAGAGTATTTGATTCTAAAGGTAAAATTGGTGGAGTGGAGGGAAATGAATAGGTGGCATTCACCCATCAAAGGGTCTCTGGAGCCATCTGTGATGGTGATGAGCTCCTTCTTTAAATGGAATGCTTGACTTGGCACATCTGGTGCTGTGACCAGAGCCTTAGGATAAAACACCAGCTTTACTGGTCTGGAAATGATATTTGGGGTCTACATCCAGCCCTTTACCAATGTGGTAATTTAGTTCAAATTAAGTTAATTAACTGAAGTGATAAAATCTGAGGTAGATACACTCAGGTATATTTCTGACTGTTCATGGAAATGTAATGAAATGAAAACCTTTATTATTCTAGCTCTTGGAAGTTAAATGAAATAATCCTATTTTACAGGTTTTTCAAACTAGATGATAGCAGACAATAAGAACGATGGGACAGTGGACTGGATAATGAATGTCTTGAGTAACACCCAAAATATTAGGCCAAAACCTCCTTATCTGAATTTCAAAAGTAGAAAGTTTCTTTCTCAAACCTCTTCATGTGCAAGGGCTGTGCATAACTGAGGTGCAAGATAGTGGAGACAAAGAATTGTATTCTTGAAATACTACTGATTCTTTAAAATGCTCTAAAATTATTCCTTATCTATATGTATCAGTTAATATCTTCAGTTTCATAGTCTTGAGCTCAGTACTTGTCAAAAAAATAGTGGGTGGTTGACTTACAGATCAAAATCTGTGAGTGGGGTATTGCTGGCAGTGAGGTGACTCTTCCTTCTACAGCTGGCTGGAGCATTTGGCTTTGGATTAAGCAATGCCACCTTATGTTCTTGTTCTTCACTATTTTCTTTCAATCCTTTTTTTTTGATTTTCTTTTTTTTCTTCCTCCCCCTCCCTAATTTCACAGTTTTCTTCTGGTTATCACCCTTATCCCCTCTGGCTTAGTTCTGGGTCACCTACTTCTTTCCACTGCACATCTGTTCCCTTGTGATTCTCCACTTTCTCCTCCACAGAGCAGCATGGGAGAGAAGCAATCAGCTTCCTCTCTTTCTTCTCATGAAGGTCTCAGCAAATATTTTAGAGGAAAAAGGGGCCTACAAAAGAGCCTGGGATCCTCCTTTGCTTACTGGTCAGTCCATGAGCCATTCTGGTGGGATGGAAATAGGCAGGCAGAGTGACTGGGAGGGAGACAGCTCAGAGATCCCTCCTTGAGGCATCCCTGGGGACTGGGAAGCAGTTGCTGTCTGCTTCTCTCTGTTTCTGTGTTCTCTTGGAAACCTTTGCTCTTGGTCACTGTCAGAGGCAATGAACTGAAGAGCCCCCTGGTTGGCCCAGCAAGGCCAGCCCCGGGGCTGCCAGCCAGCCAGCAATGAAACTGTGCTGTACAGATTACTCAGGCACTGGAGGGGACCCAGACTCTTGGTGAACCACAATATTTCTTCCTCAGAGTCAGAAAGGCACTCTCAAATCAAAGCTCTGACCTCCTAAGGGTTTGCACAAGCATTTTCAGCCACATCCAGGCAAAGTTTCACATGGATGGGCTGAGCCTCGCAGCTCTTTTCAAGTTAGAGGGATGTTTCTGTCTGGCCACAAAGAAATGACAGGACAGGGAGAGCATTGGGAAATACTTGGTGTCTTTGTTCACGTTGTCTTCTCCTGGCCCTGGGAATCAGAGATGTGCCACGGGATACAGTACCATGTATGGAACTATGTCTTGTTTTAGGAGTAGCCCA
Source organism: Acrocephalus scirpaceus scirpaceus (assembly GCA_910950805.1). NCBI lineage: Eukaryota > Metazoa > Chordata > Aves > Passeriformes > Sylviidae > Acrocephalus > Acrocephalus scirpaceus. Next base: position 14,639,163 of record OU383775.1, on the reverse strand, counting down.
TGGAGAGTGAACCTGCAGGGCAGGAATGCAAACGTGAGGCACCAGCTGGTGGACCAGGGCATGTAAAAAGAAAGCAGCAGCAGAAAAACTAGGAAATAAAATATTCTGGGGATTATTTCAAAATAGGCCTGTGGTGTATTTGTCACATTTGGGTTCTAACCTTAAAAGTCAGTCCTGCCCACACTTTAAATGCTGCCCAAAGCAAACTTCAGTAAATGCTGAACTTTCTGCAAAAGAGACAACCACGCACTGATGGTTCAGAGCCATAGTCATCCTTACGTTACCAACTTTTTAATATGGTACTATGTTACTATCTTAACAAATATATTACTATGTTCTGTATAGATGTAGAAACTGGACTTCATTGCAAAGGGATTTTTTTTCTTTCCCCTCAGCAATTTTCTGTAATCAGTAAATTCTGGCCAAATATTTAGTCTACAGACTAAAAGTGATTTTCTTCCAGAAGTAAGGCAAAAACTGGGTATTGAAAAACAAGCTTATAGGCATGGCTGTGATAATCTGATTTTAGAACTAGCACTCATCATTTTCTTTACACTGAGAATGATAGACAGGTAAGGAAATAGCTTGGCTGTAGCTCTCTATTCCAGCTGGCAAAAAGAATTCACTTACCTTCCACCAGAATTTCCAATAAATCTATATTTAGTATCGTTCATAGTCTATCACTTGATGAAATTACTTTCCTTTGTGAATTTGCAATAAAGTCTGACAGTGAAATATGTAAGAGCATTAAATTCTCAATGGCCATGTTATGAGCAAAGGTGATCTAACAAAAAATAATATACTTTAAGGAGCAGACAGCAGGGCCCTGTCACTGATCTCATTGACAAGGCTTAACAGTGGTAGACCTCTCTTTACATTCTTAAAATCATTCATTTATATGGATGTATGAGAGAGAAGCTCTTTTTTTACAGATGTGCTTCTCCTCTCCCACACAACATTTCACGTTTGATTTTACTACTGTAAAGTGTATTGTTTTTTGTTCACTTTTGTTCATGAGGTCTAGTTCAGTGTAAAGCCAGAGAGAGAAATTCATTAATGAAAGAAGAGAACCAATTGACTGAGTTATATAGGCTGAAAAAACTATTACCACCCCACCCAGAAAAAATATTCCCCTCGGCAGACTATGATTTCCCCTGTGCCATTTCCTATTTATGTTTGGAAAGCTAAAATTCTGCTGTTTCTTATGGAGAGGAGAATTTTAATGTTGGTAGTTAAGTTTCTCTGAGTTCCTGGTGGTTATTATCTACTTCTCTGACATGGTTAAAGATCTGCTTCTATTTTTAGAAGTAAGAAAAAGACTAGCATTTACTTGAGGATTGTGGTTTAAAGTGATTGATGTGCTCACGTGCATTTTCTTATAACTGGGTATTTTACAAATTCTTATTATCTCCGCTCTCCCTAAGAAAACTGTCTGTCCTTGCACAGCCTTCTGCTTTTCTTTTTCTCTTTTAATCGTGTGGGTTTACTGGATTTCATTTCTGGGGGACCCCTCACTGTAAGGTTTTTCGTATCCTAGGTAAAAGGTGCTACTCTTTTATCACCCAGCTAAGGCTGAAATCCAATTTGAGCCCTCTCGTGTGGTGCTCTTTATTTATGGTATCATTACAGTTTGTTTCAGAAGAGCAAACTCTCTGCAAAACTTTCAGGAAACTTATCTAGCAAGCACTGTCACTTAGCTGTGGCTGGGCTCCAATCTGATGCCTTAAATACTAACCTCACATAAAGATAATGCTTTTAATCAGAAAAGGGAGACAAGTTGCAAGAGCTTGCAAGAGTGTCTGTCAGCAGGGAGCTGCAGTGGAATCAGGACAAAATCTAAGTCTTTGTTTCCAGAGAGGTTTTGTTCTTGGGCTCTGAAGGCTTATTGAACAGCAGGACCAGATAACTGCAAGGAGAGAAAGGGCGAGCCTGCACTGCCCAAGCTTGTCCTTACTAACTGCTGCACCCCTGCTCCCACCCTGCAGAAAATGTCAGGCTGGGTGTCCTCAGCTCTAGAGAGATAAGAGGCTGCAGGCTCTGTGAAGGCTGCAGAAGTGCTGCTGTGGGACAGATCTGCTCTCCAGCGCTGCTTGGGCATCTGTGTTGGAAGTTTGCTGTGGCAGAGGTGGAAGCTGATGAGCCAATAGAGCTCTGATGCAGTGTCTGATGTTCATCAGCTGCTCTGGGAATTATGGGCCAATTTATTTTTCCTCTTCTTGTAGACCAGCACTGGATTTTCTGAGAAAAGCTGCCAGTTGAGGGAATTTGAAAATAGCTGATTAACCTGGTTTGCTGATTGTCTTTCAATTGCAGTTGACATTTCTAACGTGATATTCCAGGTTTAGTTTAAACATTTCCCCCTCTACAAGGGATCAGATAAGAACAGACAGAATTACTCATTGCATTAGTGCAGGATTTACATATATGACTGTAAATTCCTGATTGGTACTTATCTGCCACTTTTGCATTGTGATGATTTCTACAAGCTCAGAGTGATAATACTCTGATGTATAAAAAAGTTCTTAAAAACAAACAGCCTAATATCCAACCCAAATTTCTGAAGTAAACATAAAAGCATCGTAACTTTCTTTCCTAAGATCGTAACATCGTAACAATCTTTCCTGATTGATGAAATTCTACTGGAGTTAAATATTTCCTCACCATCTCTATATTTTTCCTATAAAGGAGTTTACAGGGAAGCATAACTCTTACAGTTTAAAAGAAGAACTTTCTGTGACAAGATAATGATAATTTTGCAAGTTATAGTTTTAAATATGAAGAATTCATTCATCTTAAAGCTTAGCTTTAGCCTTCTATAAAAACATAAATATTAATTGACTTTGAATAAAGGACAAATCAAAAGATGTTACCCTTAAAACCCAGCTAGGTTTAGATATCTATTCAGCAACACACATCTAAAATAACCATTCTTACATAAAATACCCATAATGATTAAAATACAATTTCAAACCTTGTTGTCTTAGTCTTCACAGGAGTTTTTAGTGGTATGGAGAAACAGAAGTACTGATGATCCATACCTTATTAAGGATACTCATTTTTTAAGAAGATATGCATTCAAAATTTACAATTTTATATCAACTGGAACTCTGCTCTATAGCTACATTAAGTAAAAAATCTCTGCAGAAGACAATATGAAATCCAAATGAGAAAGGTAAGCACTTCTAACGTAATCATGGAAACAGGGGAAAATGCACCTCTCACAGCAGGACTGGTAAAGGATGTAATCAGCCTAGCAGGGCAGGAGTCACATGTACAGGTTTTTAAAAAACCCATTTCTGGTCAAAGTGATGAGACATTATGTGCCCAGACCTCTCCTTGGGAGTTTGCATGAATCTGAGGCTGCAAAGCAGTTATATGGCTCTAAGTCCTCATCTGTGTGAGAGATAAAAATTGAACTGGAGGTGTGAAGGCACGGGAAAATTCATAGCATGCTTGGGTGCTCTCACTCAGGAGTTTTAAGTGGCTGTAGATCTCTGTGGTTTATGCCTTGGAGAATTAAATTATAGTGAATTAAAGACTCTGCTGTACAAACTCCAGTGATTCATGTGGGAAAGATTTAACTCATTATCAGGCTGTTCCTTCCTCTAGATGGAGACTTCTTCCAGCAGGGTCATAACTTGTCCTGCCTTCATCCTCTCTGCAGTGAGTGCTGCAGTTATCACCCTGTCTTATTAATTGCTTACACAAATCAATTGCAGTTTGGATTAACTCTCGAGGCAATGAACTGTGGCACCAGAAATTAGAACTTCCCCATCACCTGCACTTTTGCTTCGGTGCTGGGAATAAACAGAGGACAGGCAGGTGGAAAAGGCAGTGTCCTCTGTCATGCCAGCTAAATCTTGCAGAGCCAATGTGTTAGGACCCTGAAGCCACCTTAGCATCTTCTTGCAGACTGAATGTGCTTTGAATTATGTGCATCATCTCCTGCCTGCAATAGGTTTGCTTTGACCGTCCTGAGTGTGTGTATAAACAGGACCCTAAAAAGAGGAGGCACTACCCTACCCAGGCAAACAGGAGAGGGAGGACAGTTGAGTGTTCCTGCCACCTGTCACCCCAGGAACAGTCGTGGGAATGAAAAGGTAATTTTGCTATTTGCCTTTTTATGTTCCCTGGGTTTCTTATGGAAGCTGTAAGCTCGAGCCTGTTGCCATAGGCAGGGACACAGAGTGACAAAAGATCTCTGTTACCCACTTCAAGGAAAAATATGCCAGTGTGTGGTAGGTGTAGAAGGAGCTGAGCCCCATGGGGGTGTAAGTTTGGAAATGTCAGAAGGAAAGGAAATAAAAGGGAGTGAGGACATGAATAGACTCGTACCTGGCTTGGAGAGGATCCCCTGCCTGCAGTGGCAGGAGAAAGGGGATGCTGTGGCAGTGGTCTCTTTCTGTGCCTTCCAAGGTTTCCCATGGAGGGATCTGTGCTGGCTGTGGCAGGAGGGCTGAGTGGCAGAAGGCAGGATACCTCTTCACCTCTTCTGAAGGTTAGGAGCAGAAATTCCACACACTGAAAAGCCCAAAGCAACTGTCAAGACCGCAAGACTGGCCTGATTTAATTTTTACTTGAATTATAGGTGAATCCAAACCAACTCCTCCCCCTTTAATGCAACAGTTTGCTCTGGGGAGAATCAAATTTACCCTTGGGAAATTGATCTCGTGATTAAATACAGATATTGTTTAAAAATTGCACTGGATTTTGAGCACCATTTTTTCTAGCCTCAGGTTCTAGCCATTTGGTATTTGATGCATTTGACTGCTAGATAGGAATTTTTAGAACCTATCCAAGTAGCCCCTGAGGCCTGATGGGATAAATAGCTGGAGCCCCTGGAGTTGGTTCTTTGTAAGCATACTTTCAAATCCTCCAGTAATTGTCAGGAAATTTCTTGGAATCTTTTCCAGCTTTTCAGAGGTTTTTTTGAGTGACAGATGCTTCCATCACAGATGGGTAAATCTCATATGCAGAGAAAATCTCAGCTCCCTGCTTCTATCAATACTTTTTAATTATGCACCTAATGACTGCATTTGTCCAGGGTCACTGTGTTGTACTAAGAATTCACACTAAAGTGTTTATCTGCAAATCTGTCCTGCTGAAGATAATGTTTGCTGTAGAGAGCCAGGGGAATGCTTATCCCACTGCTGCCTTAAAACTTTTTCTAGGTGGCTTTGCTAAAACATGCAAGATGCCTCAGTCAGTGAGCCAGACTCCCTAGCCCAGCCAACATTCTGCACTGACTTGTCCATGTTTTACCATGTGAACATGAGGAGGCTTTTGCAAGGATGCAGTGTGCCACACTTGGTCTGTGGATGTGAGAAAGAATTTAAATAGGCTCATAAACACGGAGGGAACAGAGGGAGACACAACACAGCAACCAGCACTGCTCTCACTCGATTTCCCATAATGGCTTTGTTATCAGGACTAGATGGACTTGTCAAATTTCCTCTCCCCTGCAGAAAAAGAGAGAGAAAAGCTGACAACAGTACATCCCTGAGGGCTGCACACCCGGAGCTAATTTCTGCAGCTCATCCCAAGGCTGTGAAAAGCCGCCTGAGGAACACCAGTTTGTGAAGGTAGCATAGCCAGCATGCAATTTATTTATAACAGCAGTGAGACCAGGAGGAACAGTGCTTGGGGGAGGGTAGAGCTCTCCATGTGGGTTTCGTATAATACAGAATGAATATTTAGTTCTTTCAGGCCACTCTTATGCTGCAAGTTTGCATGGTGATTAGGTGGCTTGCCCAGAACCTGCAGATATTAGAGGAGAAGCAGGTTGTATCCTGGTGGTCATAATGCCTAACATCCTAGGGAGATGATGTGATTAATGGGGCTGGAGGCACTTCTTACGTGCCACAGCAGTGAATTGCACAAATAGTTGTCAGCAAAACCAGCACTGTTAATAATTTCAGTGTAAAAGGTACATGACACTGTGCTATATGGGCATCCAGAAGATTTCTGCAGTGAATGCACTTGTGGGGAGGAGGAGGGGACAGCTTGGCTTAAACATCATGAAATGTGTATTAGAGACATGAAGATACAGGAGGAAGTATGTTTAAGAAGGGATTTGGGCATGATTCTCTACACCATTACTTTTAAGAACCCTCTAAGTGTGAAAGTGAGAGTTTCATCGCTGTGTGTGTTGGCACTGCAGAGCTGTGGGTGGCAGCACACCAGTGGGGTGGCAGGGGAGTGGCTGGAAGATGTGTGCCTTGAGTCTGAAACAGCTGTCCATCTTTGGGGAGCTGCCTTCCCTGAGTGATCCCAAAGATTTTAAAGCAGCACACAAATGAGAGAGAATTAAGAAACACTAACAGAGCACATTCGTGCCGGTTGTGTTACTTAAGGTTACAGCAGTGTAAAGAACCAGAGCACTGAGGCATTTAAAAAACCCAGTAGATCTGTAGCAGCCTTCCTACCAACACAAGAAGCTTGGGCAATAAATAAGAGGAATTACACATGGAAAGAGATTGGATGCCCTCAAGAGTACTGAGAGCTGGTTGGAAGCTTGAAATACCTGGAGTGCCCTAATACTGGGCATAACCTCTGTAGAAGCATTAAATTTTGCAGGTAGGTGTGAGTTTTGGGTGCCTATGATAGGCTGGAAGCAGCTCTCTCTATTGAAAAGGCCATTTGTACCCCAGAATGACCTATTTCTAAAGGGCTAAGAGTTCTTATATGCTGATGGTCACAGCATAGATACAGAAGGGCTGGGAGGTGACCAAGGGGCCACCATCCCCTTTATAACCTAAAGTAGTCAGGCAGAGGGAATAAGCAAAGGATGTAAAATTTTGAAGCACATGTACATTCTTCCATTCACACCATAACCTTAGAGTGTCTAAATATGACAGGTAGTTTTCTAAGCACAAAAAACCCCAAAGGTATTTTAAATATCCTTAAGAAAACCCCAATTGCATTTGCTGATCCTTACTGGAAGGCAGACATATCCAGCAATTTCCTCTCTTGCTTCCTCTCTGCTTTGAAAAGGGATAATTCTCAAAAGGCAAAATCATAATGAGAAAAATTGAAACATCAGAGTACACACAATAATAGAAAACTCTTCAGGAAATGTTTATTAAATTTCAAGCCTCTGCAATTCATCAGTGAGGGGAAAAACAGGCCACAACCTCCTGCCAATTAGAAGGAAGAGCAGTGATTGCAAGTGAAACCAAATAGTTGTATACACATTCATACACATTCCCAGATGGGAAACTGGAATGTGGGACTCTTAAATTTAAGATAAAATTCAGAATATTGATGAAAGAGGCTAAAGACAGTGCTGAACAGCCTGAGGAACAGATGAAACCTTAACATTGGTACATGGAGAGTCATAGAGAAGGACGTGATAAAATTATCTAATACTAAATCTAATAATGGTACTATCTAATTACTATTACTATCTAAAACTGATACTAAAAACCTGAAATTGTTATCATGAGGGTGCTGTTGGAACCATGGTTGCTTAAAGATTTAGGTAAAGCAGATTTTCCAGGCAGTGATAAAATCTTTTATTGTACCTGCTATCATCATGATCAAAACTATTTGATAGTCCAACAAAGATATTGCTTCTCCCCAAAAGCTTTGCCTCAGGACTGTTCAATAATTGTTTGTTCTTTGCCCAGAAAGAAGGACAATGATGGCTTCATGTAAAGAACATGTGTAGTAACACTTTCTCTTCCAATCTTAATTAGGGAGGATGTTAAACAGCAACTACTGAAATTAAACATTTTAAAATCTCAGGATTACAGTGCTCATATCCAGAATCATTGAAAGTGTTGCCTGAGGAGATTTATGAACTGCTTGTACTGATTTCTAGCAAGTCTTGGAGCAAGAGGTCTGAGGGATGCCAGAGCTAATATTATGTCACAATTTAAAAGGGTAAATCAAATGACCCAGCAAATTACAGATGAATTAATCTAGCCCCTCTCTGGAGAAGACATCATGTAAAAATAGAAGAGGATCCATAAATAATGAAAGAAAAATAATAGTTTAAGTATTGCTTTAGATTTATGAAATATCAGTTTGCTCATCATAATGATGTTAACACAGTACATTTTGATTTCTGAAAAACAACTGGAACTTGCCATATTGATGGAAACAGTAGTCTGGAGATATCGTGGTGGGCGTATCATGGATACCTTGTTTAAAAAGAGAGATTAAAGTTGTTTTTATCACTAAGGTGTGTCTCATTTATCCAAGGCAAAGAGGCAAGTTGTTCACTGTATAAATCCTACCCTAGGTAGAGGAGAAGCTGCTGCTAAAAGCTAGCTCTGTAATGCAGCAGAAAAAAAGAGTAAGGACAGAGACGGGAAAGATATTACCCAGGATGGACATAAATTTATTAAAGCATGTTTTTCTTTCTTTTATCTTCAAACAGTGATATAATCACCCATCTTATGTGGGGGTCACTTAGACTTCTACCCATGCTTAGTTACCTTCCCAGGGGACTCAGCCCAAGCTGTAAGTTTGCTGCAGGTGATGCTGGGTGAGGTTGTCTGTGCCAAGCAGGTACCACTGTCAGTATTGCATTCCTGGCCTTAACATTTTAGAAATGAGGTATGTCTTGCTGGTTTAAATGAGCAGAGGCATTAGTCTGAAGAGGTGAGAAGGCTCAGCTGGCAAAAAGCTGGGAATCTGCTGTCAGGCTTGGGTTTAAAGCCAGTTAAATATTGTAAAGGGTTGGGCTTTTTTGATGAAGCATTCATTGGTGGTGCTGTTTATGCTGACAGAATCACCATATTTTTTCTCCTCCAGAATTTTAATAATCCTGTACAGATGTAAGTTCGCCATTATGGGAAGATGGTTTTTTTTGTTATGAACACAAGTGCTCAGCTTGGATGTCTCAAGCCACCTTTACAATCTTCATCCCTGCAATAAAAGACTCTGGATGGCAAAAAATGCAGAATACCCGTCTAACTTTTAAGAAATCAAACCCTTAGGCAAAACTCATTTAAAAAAACCAAAAACCAAACCAAAACCACACAGCAAAAAAGCAGTTGGAAAAGAATGATTTTATTTTGAAGTACTTTGCATTTTGCTATGTGCTAAAGTATATTTTGCTCTAATCTGTTCCTATATTTGTGAACAGGATCTAAAGAGATAATCTCATGCAAAGAGCACAGTGACCTGATACATTTACCATTACCGTATACTTGTAGGAGCCAAATGAAACAAGATTGTTTTTATGTCCTAGGTTACAATGTAAAATTGTGCCCAAGGTATGTATTCTATCCCCATGAGCCGTTAGAGCCAAGGTAGGGCAGTGTTTTCTTTATCTTCTGTTAATGAGCCTAACAGTACCTTGCCACATGACTCATAGATAACTTCCTCCGGGAGTTATCTCTGTTTAATGGGCCATCAAAGACCCACTGCATGACTCATAGAATGAGATCATCCCATTGTGAGATGCTCCACCCAGGGGGAGGAGCCAAGCATTCCCACCTGGGTAAATCCAGGGTTTGGGACAGCACAGGCAGCTTTTATCCATTGGACTTCCGGAGGAGACAAGAGCTGCCAGATGTTTCTACAGGAATTACTGCTTCGACAAGACCATCTCATCTGGACTGCCACTACCACCCTAACAGGGTGTCAGGTTGTATTCTGACTCTGTCAGTGGTTTCTTTTTTGTACTATTACTTTTATTTTATTTTACTTTCCTTTATTTTCTTTTCATCTTATTAAATTGTGTTTCTGACTTGGAGTCCTTCACTGGTTTTACTTTCAAACCAGCATACAGTTCCATGTAAATAAATATGTGTTTTAATAACCGCTAATGTTGGTTCATAAAGGGAAGCACACTAGAAGAGTTCTTTAAGAGAAGATTATACTCTCGGTGCAAAATCCTTTCCTAGAAAGTGATTGAAAAGAAATATGAACTTACAAAATACCATCTCCAACACAGAACAGTCCATTCAGCTCCATTTTTTTTCCTGGCTCCCTTAGGAAAGTGGAAAGGCATTATTAAGGCATATCAATCAATTTTGGTAGCACCTTTACTGCCTAATATTATCATTGTGTACATACTGATAATTTCTCCACATGCTGTTTACATAGCACATTTTACCCATCCCTGCTTCCTCCTTGTAACAATTATCACAAAAAGTGCATGATTTGAATAATACATGTGCACCAAGTGCTCAGTGCTACTTTGACTTAATCCATCATTGGCAAAATCCATGAGAAATGTAAAGAAGAGATGGTCCCTTTCTCTCTAGTACTGTAACCCTTTGACATCAGACATGGTCTGTACTCCTCACTGTCTTCTCCTTCAGATTGTATCTTTCAGGAGAAATGTGTCACACAGTGGCGCTCCCTGAATAAATTATAGGTATAACTAGAAATTTAAAAACCTGCACTGTGTCACAACTCTGCTGTCAGACCCTGGGTTTGGCCAGAGTTCAGTCCTGTTTGGATCTCGGGTTTCATCTCTACTCACTGCAAACGCGGAGTCGTATTCAAAACTCTAAGAAGTTGCCCCAGCACCCCTTTGGCTCTTACATTAATTGCTTACTTAGCCTGCTACAAAATAAACTGAAGAAATATAGTGAAAGACCAAAACCTCCAAATACAATCTGTCATTTCCTGAGTCCCAAGACTTACAAAGATGAGGTTTTAGCTGGAGAAAAATCCCAGACTGCCCTGAAAAGGGGTCCATCCCAAGCAACAGAAGAAGATGGAAAGCAAAGAAACTAGAAGGACTCAGCCAGGAAAAAATGATAGTTGCAAAGTGATCTGTAGGAAAAAAGGTTTAGTCCAAACCAGATGATGAGTTTAACCCTGAACTAATGGGAGAAAAATACAGATGGCCACCTGGAGGGGTTTAGAATCACTGAGCACATGCTGCACTGTCTCTGGTGGACAAGCTCTTGTACTTCAGAAGAAGGTGGAAAAAGACCAGCCCTTCAGAACCCATGTTGTGTGTGTATAAAGAAGAAGAAAAAAGCAAAAGAAGCTCCCATACTCCTGTGCCAGTACAGAGAGGTTTGAGGCATGTGTAAGTACAGAATAAATAGAGTGTGAACAAGCACTGTTAACAAACGAGACCTGATCCACTCCCAGCTCTGCAGAAATTGAGAATTTGGAAGTTTCAGGATTGATACAGCAATCTCATGTCTTAATCCCTTCTTTATACAATCCCATTAATATATAATTCTCATTTTAAAACACTGGGAGGTTCCAGTTCCCACTATCCTCTATGTAGGCTATTTCAGTTTAATTTTTTTTTTTATTAAACAGAACCAGTTTTCCGATTTCCAGTCTGAACTTGTTCTTGATTTACTCATGGCTATTTGATTTTGTATCAGTAGAGTTTTTAAACTATTATTATTCTCTTGGTATGTGCTTTCAAACCCATTTAAAAATAATTATGATGATGGTGATGTTACCAAGAAAACTGTGTTTGAAAAACAGAATTGGGACAGGCTACCTCTTCTGGCAATGAGCAGTAACTGTTGAGTGACTGTGACTACTCCTGTGTCGGAACCCAAGACATCCCTTTGGATGTCCCGGGTGGTCCGAGACCCCAGGAGGGGGTCCAGAGACCCTGGAACAGCGATAAAAACACCAGTGCCTTTGATTTTAGCCCCTGGGAGCGATTGTCAACATTATATGAAGAATTACAAGTCACAGGTGTGTAACTAGGATATTAAATAACTTATTTTCGTATATTAATGTGGATTTTGGGGGTTCACAAAGGGGGCTCAAGGAGACAAGATGGAGGGATTTGGGTGTGTCCCTTGTCTTTCTCCTTCTTCTTCTTGTCCTCCATCTTTGGGTGAGGTGGTGGCATTTTCTTATTGGTTTAGTGTAAAAGTGCACAGTTTAATAAAAGCAGTAGATATTGGTATAGTAATGAAAACAATGGGGACGTAATAATTAGTATAAAAGATTATGACCGCCCATGAGCGAGACAGATAGCCTTCGGCTGCGGTGTAGGTGACACCTACGCCGGCTGAAGGAAAAATATTTAAGAACACGATAGAATAAACAACTCTGATAAAAGAATCGACGCGTCCTGATTCTTTCTTCTGGCACGGGGCTTGGAGAAAAGGACTTTAACCGCAATTCTCGGATGGCTACCAGCCCGGGATCCGAGACTCCTGAAACTTAGATTTTTTGGCTAGTACTACTGAAACACTCAAACCATTTCATGATAGACCTCTTGCAAGTTAGAAGTGAGAAAATTATATAAGTGAGTCCAGAATTAGCATTTCAGAGACCTGGGCTCTCTTAGGACACACAATGCAGTATCTGCATTAACATCTTCAAGCAGAACTGGAGTGTGTTTTGAAATTAATTTCCTGTCCATTTCTCCTCACTCCATTTTTGGTTCCCACTGTGGAGTAGTTTTGGACCACGTGGCCTTTTCAGAGCATGCACCTGATGCACTCTGCTTATGGGAGTGGGTCCAGCTTTATGGGCCCAGACTAGAAATCAGTACACAGCAAGGACCATCCATGTGGGTGCTTTGAACCCAACAGAAATATCGTGGTCCTCTTCAGATTTTTCTCCCTACATCTCCACTCCTCCTGAGCTGTGCTACTTCATAAATTTTAGATGTCCTGCATGATCACAGCAAGGTGATTTCAGGATCTGTGCCCCATGTTTTCCATCTGCAAGGCAGGACAAACTTGTGTATTTTCTTGAGATCATTACAATTATTGGTGACTTGCGCTGAGTCCTTACAACAGTCATCACAGCAATTTTTATGACCTCTTCCTCTTTGTGATGCCAGAAATTTCTCATTGCTGTTAATTAGCAACCAACTGAGCAAAGGAAAAAAAAAACAAAACCCAAAACTACTGACAATTAATTTAATGAAAACCCCTCTTGGTTTTTAAAGAATTGTTTTTAATCTATTATTTATTTTTGAAACAAAAGAATTCTTTTCGATGCTTTACATTACTTTTTAGAATTTCCACAAAACATGGTTTTTTCCATTTAAACTTAAAGTTTGTTTAAAATATAAGGCCTGATTATGTACCAGAAAAACTATATCCAACAGAAAACTGTATCCAAAACATTTGAATTTTAGGTCAAATATTACTTTTTACCTCTTCCAGAATATATATGTTTCCTAGAGTTTTCCTGTGACATTTTGCAGGTAAATGTAAATATTTTGATCTGACCTGAAACAAATTTCTTATTAAACTTTGAGATCAAACATAAAACAGAAAAAAAATGCAAACTCACAATTTCCTAAGTTATCCAACAAAACACTGAAACCAAGCAAAATAAACTGAGAGTGAGATTACTTCTGAAAGAAAAATCCTTGAGTAACCTCAATACTCAGCACAAGCCTCCTGTGGTTAAACTACATCACTAGAGTGCAGCTTTGAGTCCTAGAACAGTCTTTGGTGCACTGATACATCATTAATGTGTCTGCCTTTGCCTCTGAGCTGGCAGAGCATCTCTGCAGAACGTCTCTGCTGGAGACAAGGAGATGTGCTCCCTCTGGGAAGAAGGGTTTGCAGTTTCATGCAGCTCTGGCTCCAGCGAGTGTTTGTCCTCAGGGGGCAGCCACCATAAACAACTGGGGCTCATATGCAGATGTGCTGAATATATTCACACATTTAAAGCATTCTCTTTACACCGAATCAGACTCTGCTAACAACAGTAACCAGCCCTTTTAGCACAGTTTGTCAACAGTTCGGATGATGTTCTTCCTTTTTGTTTTTTTTTTCCTTTCTTTCTCTCTCTCTCTCCCTGTGTCATGAAACAAATATGTCTGAATTTCTTCCTTATGCTTGAAATATAAAAACTCAGTAACTCTCTTCTACCCAGCAGTGAGAGTTTCCATCATACCCAAAAGACGTGATACTCAACTGGTTTCTGGTTCTAGCTTCAGCAGGGCTTGCTTTGAGATCTCTTAGAGACTGCAAATCTTAAACATAAATTGCAAATGGAATAATTTAACTGCCTCCAGAGCAGCACAAATTTCTTGTGTCAGAATCTCCATTGATATGCTTCATGATCGTTAATAAAATCCACATGGCAAGTATTCTGGACCTTCATTCTTCAGAGCTCACATGCAGGAGCTGATAGAATGCATTCTATACCAGTCCTTGTTAGATATTTGTTCTGTACCAGATTATTTATTTCCTTCTGTTTTTCATACCCCCAGTGAGTGAAAGGCTGCCCAGGTCTGTAAACCACAATTTTCCAACCTGCCTGTAGAAAAGGACACAGATTAATTGCAGGGAGACAGTTAATTATCACAAAATTTTGATGATGTAGAGCATCTGTTCCAATAAAGACACTTCTGATTCTAGTAGAAAAACAATAATGTGTCGCAATATTTCTAAAAAACTTTATTTTTGGCTATGACCCTCCAATCAAGCAAATAGTAAAGAAGAAAGAACTTTCTTCAAAATCAGTCTGGCTTGATTTAGCCAGGAGGAACAGTGCTGGGTGGATCTGGAGGGCTCTCACTGTGATTCTGTTTTGTGTCTGCATTTGTTATTTCTGTCCTCATGCTTGAGGCAGCAAAACAGCCAAGAAGCCTGGAGCTAGACCTAAGAAGAATATAGTCTTCCAGCAATCTGAAAAGCACTCTGTACATACCTGATGAAGAACTGGATGGTTCACTCTGGGTTTACACCATGATTTAGGTAATAAGTTACCCAGTTGTGTCCCTTCCTGGGTTTAAGGTTAACCCTGCTCTCTGATTGTGTTGTTAGGGTGGCAATCTGTATGTCCATAGGGTAAATCATGTTTATGTAATGTGAGGTAGAATGTCCTTTGTCTTCAAGCCTTCTCTTACAAGATCAGTGACAGGAAGGAAATTTTAAGGAACCCCAGAATCACAGAACATGCTGAATTGGAGTAGGCCCATCAGGATCATTGAGTCCAGCTCCTGGCCCTGCACAGAACATCCCAAAAGTCACACCAAGTGCCTGACAGCATTGTCCAAATGCTTCTGTCAGCCTTGGTGCCATGACCATTGCCCTGGGGAGCCTGTTCCAGTGCCCAGCCACCCTCTGGGATATAAAACCACGTATGTTATGAGCATATGAATAAGACACACTTTTTGTTGCAGATATTCATTTACTTATTACTTTATTAATTAATACAATTCAGGCAATCCCATTGCTATGCGTCTCTAGTCTGCATGCAGCAAGAAAGGCAGCAAACTAGGAATTCTATTTCATGTTCTGACTTTCTTGTTACACAAACCCCCAAGTACATTCCTCAGCAGACATGGATGCTCACTAACACTGCTTCTAAGAAGAAATAAATATTTTCCAGGGCAGAGTCCTGGAGACCCTATGGTCTACAGCTTTATGGGAGCAGTCATCCCACAGAGAACCCCTTGTTCCTCAGACACTGACTTCTCCCTTCGGTAGTCAGGTTTTGCTGTTGTTGGCAACCTGGCTGTATGTTTTTCTTGGAGCCTTGTGGTTGATTGTTGCGGGTCTGGTGTGTTGGCTGGAAAAACAACATTTCCTGGGAACTTTTCCCTTCTGGGTGTCAAAGAGCATTGAAGGGTTGTTCAGTTTGCTTTGCAGTGTTTCTTCTTTCAGAACATAGCATTGAATCTAGCAGTGTTGTGGGTGTTTGGGGTTCATGATGAACAGAATGCTTGCATACATTCCCTCCCCAGGATTTCACACAAACATGACAACCTTTCCAGGAATAGCTCCAAGTACATGGTGGTGTTTCAAATTTCATTTTGTGGGGGTTTTGCTGCTGCTGTTTTAAGTTTCAGACTTTCTCAAATTTTTCAAATAAATAATCTCTTACATCTTTATTAAATAAAATGTGAACATGTTAGGCCAATATAGGATACTTATATTCTTGGTATTTTAGATTATGGTGACATAGGTAGCAATGCAGAAAAATCAAAGTTTTCTTATTAAAGAAGATTTAACATCAGTTTCAAAGTGTAACCATCAAAGAGTATGCGATATCATTAAGCAAACTTAGGGAGAGCACCAGCACTGCAGACCACTTAAGCTGCCTATATTCAAAATTTATAACCTGGGCATCAACTCTTGTCTAAGGACACATGGAAAGCACTTATTTTCACAGTCTTCACAAGGAAACTCAGGGGTTCTTCTTCCTCCTGAGCATGTGGAGTGTTTTGTAGGAGTTACTGGGACCTCAGAGCGCTGACCTCTATACAGAAGTTGTAACCTCAGTATAGCAGAACTGACTCACAGAGAACATTGTCTTTTTATTGATACAATTAATCTTTTGTCCCATAAGTGGAAAAACCCAGAAATGCATTTAATAAAGTCCTTGAAAGCACAGTGTAAGTCTTTGCAAGTGCAGAGAGAGAAACTCTGAAGTGATTCTGCATCTCTTACAGGGCTGGAAATAATCTGTTTCTCTGAATTTCCTTTTGGGTGCAATATTTATTTGAGACAGAGGAGATACAGCAACAAAATGACATATTTGCAGCAGTGTGTGACCAAAGATGCATCAAGATGAAATCTGCCTTTTTGCTGTGGGCGAATCTCTTCTGCCAGCCTCCTATAAGGGTTCATTCACATGTGCAGCACTGTCTCTAACTCTTCACCTGGTATTAAATGCATCTTTTCAGCTTCAACAGTAGGGGCAGCTGAATTAAAATATGGGGGTCTTCAACACAGCACAGGAGAAACTACAGCCATGGTGCCAATGATCTGACTCAGCCCTGTTACAGCTCATTTTTTTTCCCTGTGCACATTCCAGTTGACATGCAAAAGGCAGCAAAGTGCTGAGCACTTGCAGAATGGTTGCAGAGAGGTTAAATTCTCCTCACCTCCCTGTGCTGAGGTCGCTCCAGGGATGGGTTTACAGGGCTGGCCATGGGTCAAGCCCAACTGTGTGATCATCCCCTGAAGTTCCCTCTCACCCTCCCATGCCAAAACTGAGTGTGCACTTCAGGGACCCTCACAGTCCTTCATTCTCCTCAGACCCCCAGGAAACGTTGGGTGCCTCACTGCTTTTCTATGGGTGGGACCACAAAAATTTCCTTGCACACCCCATCCTAACTTCAGTTGTCTCCCACTGGTGGGAAGCAGAGGAATAATGAGGGCAAGGTCACAAGCCAGGGTGGAAGAATCCAGCCTCTCCCCTCCCTACCTGCGAGCAACCTTGCAATTTTAATCATGCATTTTACTCATGCATTTTGAGATAAACTTTGTGCCGTTGTCCTCAAGGAAGGAGTGTTTCTCAGTATAGGCATGATGTAATGCTCCTTTTTTCACTTCAGAAAGAAAACAGGCATTGCAGTCTGTGTCTCACTAATGTCTGTGCAGTTAAATAGCTCGCTGTGCAGCTATGTGTGGGAGCACACCACAATGTCAGTCCCAGAGCAATTCATTTTCCAGGCGCAGCAGCACTGAGCAGGAACCTCCCTGGCACTGCACTGACCTGGATGCGGGGAGCAGCCAGGAGACAGTGTCATGCCAGAGGCTGCTTTGCCTGCTGTTTGCCATCTGGGAGTGATGGTGGATCCGGGCAAATCTTCCCTGCAAGGCGTTCTATGAATGAGGCAGAGCGAGCACTGTGGAATTGGCTTCCTGTGACAGACCTGTCCCACATGGCTCATTCACCTCACCTCTGGTTCCATGGCTCTCTCCTGAGCCAGAAGCTGCAGGAGGAAGGAGCTGCTGTACCCTCTGGTTTGTACCTTCTGTAGGAGATTTCAGACATTTTCCAGGAATGAAAACCTGTCCTTTCCACCACCTTGCAAGCCTGAGGTACATGAAGCATGGAAAGAAAATGTCAGTGTCTCCGTGGGCAATGGGAAAAATTTCCCTCGATGTTCAGCAGCTGGAAACGCTCTCCAGAGACAAGGATAAGGGTGAGCTACCAAAGCACCCTGATGATTCCAAGCAGGTTGGATATGCCATTTGGAGTGTTGCTCATCCACCTCTTTGGGATTATGTGCCTGCTCTGTTCATGCTTGGATTGCCCCAGGAGCCTGATGTTGCCATGGGCCATGCCCATCATTTGTACATCAGCTTTCCTGGCTACAAGCTCTTCTGTATTCCCATAGGCAAAATGTCTGATTTTTATGCTGTTCAAAAGTTTTCAGTTACTCAGGAACTTCTGTCAGCTCCTGCTGCTCAGCCTTGGTTTTCATGTCCTTCTCTGAGCCTGAGCCTTGGGCATAAAAGCCTATTGTATTGCCACAAAGCACGCCCAGAATTTATTAGTATTTTTGCTGTTTCACTAGCACAAAGTGACTGCTGTGAAATTCCATCATGATAAACTCCTCTGGGATGCCATGGCCTGAAACTGATCAAAGACGTTCAGAAAGCAGAGCAGTGAGTGAGCATTTCCAGCTGCTGCACATGTGCCAGGAATGCTGGAGTCCCTGAGGACTGAAGCAGAGGAGAATAAGAGGTGCCTAGCAGCATCCTGATGACAGCCGGCACATGGGCATTACTATGAAAAAGGGGCAGTGGTTTGTTTTAAATCACCTCACCTAAATTTAATTTTGTTTAAATGCCTCACCTAAAAACCTTGTAAGGTCAGAATTTGTCTGGTATAATGAGCACATTTTCCTGGGGTGTGAAAGCATAGGATTTGCTAATCCATAATACCACAATATTTTTACGAATTGAACTGGTTAGTAAACAAAAAAACCTCTCTGCAACTCTAGGGAGCCTTACTTTCTAAGATGGAAAAATAAATCAGAGGTCAAAACCAATCTTTGACCTGAGTGGTTGTACAAGTCACTACATTTTACTTCACAACAATCTCAAATGTGTCAGGACCTTAAGTCTCTGCAGAAAAATTTATGCCATTTGTCCAAAATGGGTTGGAGGTCAGTGGAAGCTTGACCGAATATAGAGTGTGTTGCTATGTGAAGACTATTGGTCCCTAACCTCAAAGCAACAAGCCAGACCTGGTTTTTCTTTTAGTAGCGTGTGCACATTTTCATTAGGCTACACTAAAATGTCACATCCCTCTTCCAGATAAAATAGAAAAAGCTCTGGGAGGAATAATTTTGGTCTAAGAGAAGTTTGGAGGAAGAGTAAAGCAGCTGCTTCTCCCTCAGTCATGGGAAGAGAAAGAAGCTGTCCAGAAAAATTTGGTGAGGCTGAGGCATGAGAAAGGAGAAGGAAATACTCACTGCTCCTGGAAAGCCTGAAGTCCATTCTTGGCGGATGCATAGGTGGAGTCTAGATGGACAAACAGCTATTGAGCAGCAGGCTAGCTAATGCCATCCCAGTCATATGCTAAACACTGGATACTGTAGAAATCCAAGGCAGCTGCTTTCTACTTTAAGAGGAAAGGGAAGCTTCTGTGTTATTAATATTTGAGACTGGGTATTCTGTGCAACTGTGAGTTAATTGCATTAAGGAAATGGATAAGAAACCACGACAAAACTTTCCAAGAACAAAAATAGCAAGTGGTCACAAAGCCCCAGGGTGCGCCCAGGGTGCTCCCAGGGTGCTCCCAGGGTGCTCTCAGAGAGCTGAGGTGCATTGCACAAGCTTGCCCTGTCCTCCCTGTCCAGCTGGTGGAGACAACCCATCGCCAGGTCCCCATCTTCGGATGCTGTGCCGTTGCTCTCTGCCCACAGGGCTTAGCAGGCAGAGAGAAAATGTGCTAGGAAAGAGATAGGAATGTGAAGAGGGGAAAATTTCATGTTCACAGCAATTTCCCAGGAACTGGCACTTCTGCTTTCTGGAGCAGCTTCTCAATCCTAGGAGCTTGGCTGGGCCACCTGTGGAGTGTGGGGTTTATACATCCAGTCAGCCTGATTTTGTGGCTGGAGGCTGCTTAGCAGTGCTTTTTTTTTTAATCTGGCTTTTAAAGCACAGCAGCTTTCTTTACTATTCCTCTTATTAGCTGGAAAATGCCAGCCAATGTCCTGTAAATAATGTGACAGTGTTTTCATAACTGCTAGCATCTCTGCCTCTCCATCATAATGTACATAAACTTAGTCCTTCTGAAGGGTTCAATCTTTGGTTTCAAAAGTCTATCCCAAATCAGGACAGACCCTTTGTGCTAGGCCAAGGTTTATCCTTCTTCTTCTTCTTCTAAGTCCTTCAGAAAAAAATGTCCCACCCATCAGTCTCTTGCTCAAGCTCAGGCTTTCTGCCTTGAGCCTCTCTTGTCTCCCCTCTCAGCTGCTTGTACGCTTGAGGAGCACAGAATATTCCCATCAGAAGTGAGATATCCAGGCTGGTTCAAAGAAATGTAACAGAGAGGGAAAGGGAAGAAACAAAGCACTTAGGAAAAAAAAGAGGGAAAGTGGATACCTGTGCCTTGAGAGGTGGTGGAGGAAAACACAGAAGGGGATTACAGAAGGAAAACGTGGTGCAACTTGGTGAACAATGAAGGAGACAAGAAGGAGCTGTAATGGTAGCAGAGCTGTAAGTGCCTCCTGCTCCTTGTAACCAGACTGACTGTGTGCTTTCTCCTGCTCTGCACAAGTGGATGCTTTAGCTTTTAAAATGCTGTGCACAAAGAATAGAGGAGTCCTGGGGAGCAAAACTCTTCCCCCATCCAAAGCCAGGGCCCTTGAGTAGCTGTGGAGCTCAGCTTGCCCTCATGGACCCTGCACATTGTGCCCTTGAGTAGTTAATGGTGTTCAAGCACCACCTTATTTTGGTATCCTGGCTCTTAATAAGGAGTAAGAAGAGTGCACTAACAAAGCACAACATGCTCATTTCCTCGTTTCCTGAGCTCTAGTCTTGCTCTCTTGCTTATCATACACACCTGTATAAAAAAACTTTGCACTAGATCAAGGGACCTGTATGAAACAGAGGGGAGGGCAGGGACTCTCCAGCCCTCTGCCTGCTCTCCTCTGTGCAGCTCCCACTGTTTGGCTTTAATACCCACGCAGCAGGTGGGACAATATGTGCTCACTTATTTCACATGCTTTTCTCTGCAAGTTGCTCTGATGCAGAGTGTGAACAAAAGCAATTCTGCAAAAGCACCAGGTCTTGCTCTCATTTTGCAGCACCTACCACTCTGTCTGGGGAGAGCATGCCTTGCATATACATTTTGGGTTTGACCTCTGAGGGGTGAAGTAGAGGCTTGAGTCAGTCTGCACACCCTGCTGTGATTGCTGATATTTGATATCATTGCCCTGAAGAAGAGAGGGATGGGCTCCTGGTCTGCCTATCCTGTGTAGGCATGAGGCAGGAAGAGAGTTTACTCTGCCACTAGTGGAGACATCAGCATGCTGAGAAGACCCGGGGACTGCAGGCATGATTTATTGCAGACAGGCTTTCTGGCACTAGGAAGGGCTTGATTAGGAAAAGATTTTTTTTTTTTCAAGAAAACTGTAAAGGAATATAGAGATAAAGCCGAGAGTGATGAAGCAGTGAGAGAATTGCATTCAGTAATGGTGAAAGTGGTGCTTGGTGATGAAACATGAGGGGTTTTTTTCTGTATGTGTGTAAATTTGGCTGTAATTCAAGAGGAGCTCATTTGATTTGTTTCTAAGTAAGAGCAGATACAAATCCATGTCAGAAGCAATGGCAAGCCCACAAGATAGATTTGGTGGTGTCTCGTGATCTTCCATCCCTTTAACTACCCTCTTGCAGAGGGAAGGGTGTTGGCTTGAAGAGGCTGAGAGCTGAGACACTCAAATCAAACGTTCCTTCCCTTTTTCCA
Organism: Acrocephalus scirpaceus scirpaceus; assembly: GCA_910950805.1. NCBI lineage: Eukaryota > Metazoa > Chordata > Aves > Passeriformes > Sylviidae > Acrocephalus > Acrocephalus scirpaceus. The sequence goes on along the minus strand of OU383775.1, from coordinate 14,617,590 downwards.
GGCTTTCTTCCCTCTGTTAATTTTTTTTCTCATACAGCTTGAACAGATAGGAGCTCAGGCGCTCCTGTAGCCTGTCTGCCTCCTTTCTGTGATTTTCAGCTCAAAAAAGACTGCCCTGATCCCAGGCAATAGGTAGGAGTCACCTGTCTTTTGGGGGAGGATTTTGCCATGCCTTTTACTTTAAATCAGCATGCTGCTCTGGTGCTATTCCGTGATGCAGAGCCTTGGAGCCCAAAGTGCACATAAACAAATGTGTGTTAGGAGTGGCTGGGTGTGACGCGGCAGGCTTGGGCCATTTTTCATAGGCGAAAGACAAGCCTTCCCTCCTCAACATGCAATTTGCTGCAGTGCAGAGGGCCAGCACAAAACTTACACATCATGTCAGCCCCACTTTAAAGGGTAATTTTTTTTGGAAATAGTCCTTGTGCTGGTTCTCTGAACATGGGTGGATATTGGTCTCTCTGCAGAGCATTGCTCACTCTAGGAGGCCCAGCTTAAAAAATTAAACATTGCTTTCTTTTATGAGCCACCTCAGTGCAAATCTTTTCACTCCCCTCATAAGAATTATTTGTATAGTTTTATTTTAAGTAAGAGAAATTTCATTCTCCTTGTCATCTTCTTCCCTCCTTTCCCAACACTTTTTTTCTCAGAGTTTGCCAACGTTAAAAAGAAGTATAAAGCCTTTGAAAGCCTCACTAAGACTCTCTCCTCAAACAGCCATGTTCTCTTAGCTGACTGAAGAGCACAGGATATGGAAGATCTTAATTCAATACCATCTGGTTTCTCATTACAGCCTTAAGAAAATCATTCTACTTCTGAAATATGGCAAAAGCTCCTGTTAAGTGCACCTTGTTTTCCTGGATACCATCCATCCATGCATTAATCTTTCCCCCTCCCCTCCCCTCCCCTCCCTTCCCCTCCCCTCCCCTCCCCTCTTTGTAATTCTCACTCTAGTAGCACTGAGTGCTTCTCCAGGCTTACCCTTCAAAAACCTTTTTGTTCTTTTGGTATTTTGGGAGGGTAAGAAAACCATGAGGGTAAGAAGGGCACTCCTGGAGACCTGCCTCTGTGTTAGCAAGTATTAAATGAAATAGGGCAGGTCATCATCTTGTCTCCCTTCCCTCAAACAGTTTCCACAGACTAAAGAGATGTTAAAACCCTCAGTCTTCAAAGGAGTTCTCCCCATGTCCCTGAATCCTGGACAACTGAAGTCCCTCTAGAGCTCTCTGCCTACCTTGTTCACCGTTGTCTACATGCAAGTGTTAACTGGAGTTTTGCAGAGTGAGGGAGTGTGGAGCTGGCATTATGCAAACAGCCTTAGCTCATCACTCAGCCTCAGGCATTGCCATTTGTGCCTGGTTGGCAAGGGGACGCCAGACACAGCACTGGTGGTGTTTCTCACCTTTTGAAAAAAGTGACAAAAGGTCTTTAAGTATGAAAGAAGTAACCAAAAGCCACTTGGGCTACAGCTCACAGGGGGACTCTTCACAGAAAGGAAATAAATGTATTTGCTGAATTATTCGGAGAGGAAACAAATCAAAGGATTCCTGGATGGTAATAGCAGAAAATCAGGTCAAACCTAATTAGTTGCATAATTATTTGTCTGATTGCCTAACTAGTTAACTCGTAGAGACCTTTATTGACTCGTGGTGACTAATGCATGCACACGTGTTTTACAGGAGAGGTCCCACTGTGCTTTACAAACTGCAGCTCCAGCACTGTGAGTTCTGGGACACAGCACTGGTGCTGCTGTGATACACAGAGGTTTATCTACAGCAACAAGGAGAGAGGCAAAACTGTAATTACAAACGTTTGCACATGATATTTAGCTGCCCTTCAACTGTCTTTCGAGATGTTTGAGCAATGGTGAGGCTGCTCTGAACACAAGGTTGCCTATATCCTCCTGAAATTCTCAGGACTTCACAGCTCGCCCTCCTCCAGGATGAAAGAAGGTCTCTTCTGGTGAACATCAAACCAGGACTAGCACCTACAATTAGGGCAGTCAAACTGGGAGATCTCTTCTGAGGATCTGAGAATGATGACATTTGTCTCGTTTACACAAGTGCAGCGAGGATAGTGAAACCGAGACCAACAGCACCACCATTTTGTGTCTGCATAATTGCTCTGTAGGACAGACACCGAAGCTGAGCACTAGTTATGATGGTATTAAGTGTGTGGAAAAATATTCTGAGTGTTGCTATGAAGAAAAAAACCACCTTCCTGGGAAAAAATAGAGTACTGACGCCTTGAAGGCTTTTTCAGTGACTAATGAGTGTTTTGGTTGACTCCAGTGTAATCACACGAAAGACGCCACCATCCACAGAAGGAAGGAAAACTGGTACTAAAAGTGGTGGTTGTGGGCAGCTGTTGTTTTGAAGGAAGAAAGAACAAGCATTCTGGGAGAAAGGTAATGTTGGGTAGCAGGAGAAGTTGCTGGGGAAAAAAAAGCCCAAACCTTGATTAAATTGATGTGGTTGAAAACAGTACTATGGATATGCCACCTTTAGAAAAAAGTCTAGTTCAACGCAATTTTTTTGCCCAGTCCAGGCTCCTAACTCTGCAGAGAAACAGTGTTTCAGCACAGGTACAGCAGTGAGCAAAATCACTGGACAACTGAAGTCCCTCTGGTGGCATTGTTAAACTTGGTATTTGGCACAGCCTCCTGACAGACAGATGCCATGGTTATACTCAGACACCCCATGGATCAGAATGAATCCTCTCTGATTGCAGGCCTTGGTGGCAGGAATGAAAAAATAGAATGGCTTTGGGCTTTTCTTTGATGTGGGTTCTGGTAGTTCTTGGAGTATTTGGGGGTCATTTAAAAACTGCACTAATTTGGCTGTGCTTTTCTAACTTTTGATGTCCCTGCTTTATCCAGACTGTTTTTCCTCCCTCCTCCTTCCACAGCCTCCTTAGGGCACTTAGGATTGCCTCATGCCACCATGACATCTGTGGGACAAGGCAAAAATGCAGCTGGCAATGTGGGAGAGGAAAATTGTGAATCACCTGTGAAAAAAATCAGGGTTTTTTTTTCCGGCCAACAAAGTCCAGGGAATATGTAGAGTCAGAGAGAGGGATCTATTAATATCACCCTGATTTTTGGAAATTGTCTGGCTCAAACAATGATTATTTCAAAGCAGAATGTCTCAAGCTTGGCAAAAGGCCAGTCATCTTCACAACAGTTGCTCAAACAAATAAACAAAAATAAGAGAGAGAGAGAAGCTGGAAGGCAGCACAAGAAGACTTCTGTACAGCAAAACAAAGAGCTATGAGCAGGGTTCTGGTCTTCCAACTGCTGATTTCTGGAGAAATGTTTCTAAGGGATGTGAATTCTGTTCCTTACATGACTACAGGTAAAAGCAGAGCACTTCCAAGCACAGACAGCACGAACCACTATTGTGGAAAGGGACAGGATGGGGTGAAGCTGAGGCAATGAAGAGGCAAGAGTATAGATGTTCAAGGGGTGCCTGTCCACAGAGCATAGCCAAGAAAAGAAGAAACTGGGAGCATTTAAAACTCATCAGGCATTTGTAGCTCACAATGAATACACAGAATTGCAGTGCAAAGGTGACTGGTGATGGTGCAGTGTTGATGGTTGGATGGCCCCTAAAGGAGCTGCTATCTCCTTTTCCAGAGACAACACATACTCTCCTTATATCAATCTGTTGCTTTTAAACCCCACTGACTTTACCTTTAAATTTTATCTTTCCATAGGATTTTTCCATACAAATTTCTATTGCTTTCTTCCTAGGAACTATACTACAGCTAAACAGCCCCTTTAATGCAGGATTTTAGCACTGGATATTCAAATGACTCAACAGAAATGTCCATATTTCTCAATCTTGCCCTGAAATCTTCTACCCACTCACAAATACAGCATGTTCCCTTCTGTGCACTACTCTTGTTGTGAACTTCTTGATTTTTCCTGCTCTTTTTGGTGGGGGTACGACTTGATGCAGGTGTCCAGGCTGGGGTAACAAAGACCCAGGTAACATATGGCAAACTCTGCATGAGAGGGAAAACAGAAAGTACAGTATTTTAGTTACAGCAAGGTTAAACAAAGCGTATATCTGATGAGTAGGGCCTGGAAACATATTTTTGTCTCACCCAGCATCATTTCTGTTGGAAAACCAATTCTTTACATAAGATTTTCAATGGATTTGGATAAGTGGAGGGAAAAGGGCTCCTCTGCAGTTTCTTAATGTTTGAAATCCATTCCTGAGTACTTTCATCCCTAATTAAAGGTCACCTACTGGTTTGTGAACAACTGTTAATGAAGAGTTTAATTATCCACATGACAGCTATAAAATTCTACTCCTGTGCTTGAATATTTTAAAGCAACAATGCCCAGATTTTCAAATATGTGCTTGTATCCAAGTACTTAGACAAAAGCTCTCACAGAAGAGTGTGTATGTGCAATTCCCATTTGCATACACAATGGGAGATTGCATATGGCCATATTAAAGATGCAAATCTGTGAGGAGGTTTGTATGTGCTTACTTGACCATTTGAACCAGACCTACCTTTCTTTTCTATTCTTTCATTCAGGGAGGGGAGGGATGGTTAAATTATTCCTTGAGGATAAATCATTTCGCATTATTAACTCTTCTCAACAACAAAGCTGCATAAATTAAATGTAAGATTATGTGCTATGTCCTCAGTGGAATGATTAGGAGGGAATCTACAGGAAAGAAATGTGGTCAAATGATTTGAAGACTTGCTAAATGGGATGCAAATCTCATCTTGAATTCTTAACAAGCTCAAACACAGACCTGCCTTCTAATGAGCAAACTCTGCTTGGCATATCTGTGCAACCCCCAGAGCAAAGCTGTAAAAAAAATGGATCATGGTTAATTTTCTCTACCGAGTCATGTTTTTGTTTTTATTGGCACTTTTGACCAGGTGCTCCTGGTGCTCCTATTACCTTTACCCATGGTGGCAATTTTCATGATGCTGCCTTTAGTCTGTCAAGCTGAAGTGGCCCCATTTTTCATTTCCCGTCACAACACCTGCTGAATGTTTCTTGGGGAGGTCAGGTTTGGGTTCTCCACAAGGTACATGCCTGAAGGAATGATGCTTTTATCAAAAAGATCAAGAAGTTGCTTTTTGTGTCCTCACTGCCAGCAGAGTCTCCTTGTGTCACTCTGGTGATGGCACCATAAGGGCAAAGAGAACCATAACTCTTTAATTCAGCATTTTTGGGGGCTTGGTGAAGACTAAAATGCAATGAATGGCCATTCTACCCATAATAGACCAGTTCCCAGGCTTTTCCTGTGAATCAGGCACAGCCTCAGGCTTTGATTCAGTTTCCTTGTTACCTTTGGCCTGTCTCTCCTACTCACATGAGCATTTGTATACACATAGATACACACTTATTTGTCTGAGCAAAATACTAAACAAAAGAGAATTGCAAGCCCTGGCTCTAAAAATGAGGGGAAAAAATTAGAATGCATCACATAAGAAGAGCTGTTCATATGAATTAAAGAGCAAAAATATGCCTGAGTACTGTCAGTGGTTAATATCTATTTCCTAAGAAATATGGGTTAATACAAGAGATTTGTTAAAACAAAGCCAGGTCAGTCTTTCTGTGTTACTTGCTGAAGAGGTTTCAAGCACACCTTTCTGTGCTTTGTTAACTCTCCAGGAGGCTGCAGGAGGGTTTTCTCTGCAGTTTCTCATCCGTAGGTCACAGTGACCTGACTGTGGGGGTTGCACTGCATAAATGGAGCTCTTCAGATAAGCAGCACAACATTTATTGCATACTTTGTCAACATATCTCTGGCCACACGCTTGTTCTCAAGGCACTCTGTTTTGATATTGGTTTCATTAAAATAGATTTCAGAAAAGGAAATGTAAAATAGTTTAAAGATTGCAGCATAAAACGTGTATGAGAGCTGAGGAAATCCATGCCAAAACCCAGCAGGCTTTTTTTGTACATTACAAACATGGACAAAAATGTATCGTGAGGGTTTTTTTCTTTTACTGTTTTCTTCAAATAAAAACACTACTGAAAAAAATGATACAAAAAAAGGCCAATATCTCACACAGGGAAAGACACATGTTCCACAATGTCCCTCACAATTTGGAAGATTATTAAAATTAAAATCAAAAGAGTAGCTAAAGCCAAAGAGATCTAAGGACTAGAAGAGTGAGAATTTTGTCTTGGTAGCTGCATAGTCAATCTCTCAGCTCTGAGCTGCCACCAGAGCTCCTGAGCAGCATATGTGGGGCAGGATGACATGTCCTCCATGAGGCAAGGTGTCCAATTTTGCAGGCTTTACTTGCTTTTCAAGTATCAACTCGTGTCCTTTGGAGGAAGTCCCATGGGCTAGGTGATTCAATCCTTTGGGCCCTGTTCTGACTCTGGCCACAAGACACAACCCTGTGAGGTCTCTTTTCAGGGATGTTAATTAGAAAAACATATTTGACTGTCTCCTGAATCTGCAAATGTCTGGGCAATGGGTTTGCATGAAGTAGATGGTCTGTATCAAGCTCACGTGCCTGATTTATCTGTGGGAGGATTTACTAGACTGGCTTCTAGACTGCTATGACTGTACTTTCCTGAGCTGCCAGGTCTCGTTCCTGGTAAATGGACAGAGCTCAGGCAAAAAAGCGTGATGTGACACACTGCAAGAATCTTCCCTATTTATCATCAAAAGTGGGGTAGTATTTGCCAAAGAACATCCCTCATTTTTAGCCAAATAATAGATTCAGGACCCTTTTAAAAATACAACTAGATTATTTGTCATTTTGGAACATCATCATTCAGTCACTTCCATCGGGATGGGTTTTAATGGCTGCACACCAGCACACTGTATATGACATAAAGCATTTGTGAAAAAAAATGGTTCCTCTGAGTAGTCAGATGATCTTCCCAGGAATGAAGTGTCTTTCCCACTTTACTCTTTCATTCTTCCTTTTCCTGGATCGTGGAGGGAGTGTTACTTGTGTTGAGTAATGAAATTTCCCCTGCCAAAACACACTGTCTTTGATCTCCCCTGTTTTATGCACTAGGCAGCTGATAGTTCCTTCCCTGGCTAGGACTGAATGAATAATCACCTCTTGTTGTTGTTCACATAAGATTCAGATGCTGAAATGTGAAGCTGATGACAGGGGAAATTATGGATAGAAGCATCAAGATTTGCTACTGAAATTTTATGAGCTGTAGGTAGGAAACATTCAAAGCACATCACGTTTAACCATGAAGACTCCAAGCTTTTAAAATTTCATGGGGCAGAACTGTGAGTTGTTTGTGAGATGGGAATGAAGCCCAGACTGCTCTCCTGGTGTTTTCTTAATGCCCACATATCCACACACAGACACATAATCAGCATGAGAAAACCCTACCCATCCATGAATCTTTGTTGCAATTAGGAATGATGAACTATGCAAAAATTAGATATTCAAATTATGTAAAAAGTCAGTACATTCATTGAGATATTAATAAAACCCCTTGTAAAGTCAAGAAATCTTGATTGAATTTTTTCTTCTTTCTTCTTTTTACCTTCTGTTTTAGTTTTTGTTATTTGTTACTTCAACATATGCAGCTTCTGATTTTTTTCAGGTCTTCCAGTTTGGACCAGCACATGATAATGTGTGCACAATTTTTTATTTTTTTTATTTTTTTTTAGAAGGGAAGGAGAAATCCTAAAAGGATTATACAAAAAATTAGGATTTCACATGAACTTTTGTGCAGGGATTTTAAAGCTACATCTAGATCCATTGTTCTTTGTGCAGCCCAGGAAGTATAATACACAAATGCTGTTGTATGGCAAACCTGCCTCACATGTCTTGGTGGAGTAGCCCACTGGCCCATGCTGGCATATCCAAGGCTCCCAGACACACAAATGAATTCGACTTTGTGAAAACAACTTTAGAGGACACCCTTTTTATTATGAGGTGTTTCTCTTGCCCTCATTCTTGCTATTTCTTACCTTGAAAACAAACTTTAAACCAAACCAACTCTTTGATACAAACTCAAACTCAACAGGTTTCTCTGAGCCTGCCAATCTAAATGAACACAAATACCACCCAAAGTGACACTTCTGTGCAGAGTAAGGCAGGTCTACACAGCATGGAACAGCAAAGATCCAGCATAGCTGGAGATGCCTCCTGCCTCCCTGCTGTGCTCAACAGAAATGGAAACATCACGAGTATTCTCATTCCTACCAAGTCTGTGCTAGAGGAGAACTTAAAGGCCGAAAAGAGGTCTTCTGTCTCCTGTAACCCCAGGAGATATGAATAATGAAAAAAGATAATTATCTGTATTGTTATGACACAATTCACAGGAAAAGAAATTAATTCTACATATCTTTTGAAACTGTATATAACCACTACTTAATTCTCAATAAGCAATGAACGCCTCCCTAGAATGAAGGGAATCTCTCCCTGCATGGTGGGAGATACCAGTTTATGATCTTATTTATTTCTTGAGACAGTTCTACATGAAGACTTTGGCACTTTGTTCTTCCAGAACTGATGCATATGATATGTCATCCATCATTGTTCATTGAACAAGAATAGGAAATTGGAAATTTTTTTTTTTCATAGAACATAAGTTACCATGGTATGCTGAAGTCATTATTAAAATTCACATACTTGCAAGTGATTAGCACACTGCCTCAGACACAAATTTATGGAAGTGTTTAGTTCAAGTGGTTCAGAGGAACCAAAGAATAAATAGCGCCATCAGTGTTTTTTGATGCAGGAGGGAAATGGCCATTTCTTGTGTGAAAAGTATGAGCAGATGAAGAGATCTCTGTTCTGTAAATCTGGGCTTGCATTTCACAGCAACCAAACTTGCTCAACAGAATGAAGAAATCCCTGCGGAAATTCTTCGTGAAAATGGCGTAGAGGAAAGGGTTAGCGCAGGAGTTGATGGGGTAAAACAAAACCAGGAGGATCTTGGAATTGGACACTGTGATGAGAGGTACCTTGAGTGAGGCCGATATGGCAAAGAAAGATATTGGTGCCATGCAGAGGAAGTCGGTGAAGATCAGTATGGCCATGCGCTTGGCAATCTTGGTGTCACTGTTGGAAGAGACGACGTTGGGGTTTCGCACAGTAAAGTAGATGCAGGTGTAGCAAACACAAATAATGACAAACGCAAGTACATTCAGCACTAACAGAAATATAACATAAGCCTGGGCAAATGGTGTTTCTATATCCATGGGCAGACAGATGCTGACCTTCATGTAGCTGCTGACCCCAAATATGGGAAGGAGTGCTACTGTGAAAGCAAACACCCAGCCAAAAATCATGATGGTCACGGCATGGCGCAATCGCACCTTGCGGTGCAGCTGCATGGCGTAGGTGATGGTGTGCCATCGTTCCAGGGTGATCACTGTCAGCGTGTACACTGACAGCTCGCTGGCAAACACCGTGAAAAATCCCGCAGCATTGCATCCAGCCCCAGTCTGCCAGTCTATGGCATAGTTGTAGTACTGGCTTTTGGTCTGGATGTCTACAGAGGCAATAAACAGCAGGTAGATCCCTATGCAGAGGTCTGCAAAGGCAAGATTGCACATTAGAAAGCGAGGAACAGTAAGTTTGTATTGACTGCTTATTAAAATAATGAGGACAACAGTGTTCCCGGTAATAGCTAAAATGTTGATGAACCATATCAGGACTCTCAGAATGTTGTATCCCATGATATCTTCACATGGGTTGAAAGCATCAGGTTTTGGAGAGCAGGCCACGTTAACTACTTCATTGCATAAACCATAGTCAAATTCATTCTCTGCTGGGTCAAATCCTATGCCATAGTTGGAAATATAATCTTCAGCTGCAGACCTCCTCTGTAGTTTTTTGCCAGATTTCTCCTCAAAGTCTTGCTTCACCTGATATATGCTACATATTGGATGTAATTCCGTCCTGAAATCGTAAAAAGAGCAGAATGACAAGCTATGAGACACAGTATGAGGCAAAAACCAACACATAATCAACCAGTTTCCATTTAACAGCTCAGTTTTTCTGGTTAGCTGATTATATAGATTACTCTGGAGCCTGAAATTAATAGTGTGGCTGGTCCCTATTTATAAAATACTACATGAACATGTAAATGGCTTGGAAACATCATAAACTGCATGGGAAAGGAAAACCTAATGTTTGCCTAACACTCACGATGCAGTTATCCACCTGGATAACACACTCTGTAAGAAGCCTCCCTCATGTGAAACGAATTTCTCACCTAAGCTGTCACAAGACAAGCTGATTTGTGCATGGGGTAAATGCACGACAATGAACACCAATGTAAGACTGAGCTTTGAGGAATGAGTCAAGTCAGCTGTGCTCATAAATAGTCTGTATAACCACAATAATGCTACTGTCTCTTAGAGTTATTCTCAAATTCCCTTCTTCCTGAAGGTTTTGACCACCACCCTCTTGTAACTCTGTCAGGGCACATAACTCCATTTTGTGCTGTTCATTTTTAGTACCTCATATCCTAATACTGACTAGCCAGTAACACAAGTAAATAGCACCAATAAATTAATGCAGGATTCCAGATAATCTCTAGATGACAGATGCCAACAGAAACCCAAGGCACAGGAGACCATTTTGCTTAAAAACTGTTTTTTAAAGGAAGTGGATTAAAAATCAAGTGAAGTGAAGCAAAATCATACCAAACCAAACCAAACCAAACCTTTTAATGGAAACAGTAGTTGCTTTTGTTTCTGTCAGAAAGTATTTTTAAAATATTTTTAAAAATTTTAGTAGCACAGGTAAATACTAGCATTTTTTATAATTTTGTGTTTGGCTTTATTTTGTAGAGTATTAGCTCTATACCCTTCTCCATGCCTAGACCTACAAAAGAAACAAATATTTTAGATGAGATGATAGAAAGGTGATCAGCTCCAACAAGATTGTAAATATCAAGAAATATCAAGTATAAACATGAAATGAAAGGTGGGTTTTTACAACAGCTCTTTGGCTGCCTTAGAATTTGGCTGCCCCATGAACTTGCATCCACAGTTTTGGATGCAGACCTAATCTGAGTTATGGAATAAAACAGTTGACATTCTGTTGTAAAACCAACCCAGTTCAGATCTGCCTACATTCAGCAACAACCCAGACTGCAGTTTAGGTGTATAATTTCTAGGACAGGACCCCAGTTTATCTTCCACCCTGACTCTGAGTACAGTTGAGAGAAGAACTCTCTAGGCAAGTAAAGTTAAAATTTTGAGCAACTAGTAGCATCCTAAAAGGGAAAATTCTTATTTGTAACCTAATTTTACCCTTTGACTTTCTGCACTCACTACATCTTCCAAAAATTGAGTTTAAAGGGTCTGCAAGAAAGGAAAACTAATGAAGGTCCAGCACCAGAAGGTGAGGGACATTTCCTATGAGATTCTGAACATCCTCTACTATTATCAATATTTTTTACCTTGCCTGTCAACTGAGGCAGAAAACTGATTTTCTGTGAGGTCAAATATGCACTATGAAGGTCACAGTAGCAATAACAAGGCATTACATTTTGCTCTCCTGTGTTCTACTCGCATAAGGATGAGTGAAGGGTCCAGGGTATTGATCAATATATCAACAGTTTTCTGGCTGAAAGGGAATATGGGCTTCAAAGGAGCAATAACAGGAGAAAAAGTCCCTCATTTTTTAGTGCAACAGGCACTTGGGGGCACTGAAAGCTACAGCAATTGGTGGTTCTTTGAAATTGAACTGGCTACAAATGTTTGTAGCCAATCATTTCTCAGCCTGAGGTAAAAACAAACTTTTTCTAAAATTTTGGAGGCACTGCCTGGACCTAAATATATACTCAGGAAAGAGTGTTATGTAAGGACAATTAAATATTTTTGATTATTACAATTCATTAGTTCTTGCCTTATTTTACAGCCAGTGTCCTAAATAAAACCAGAGTCCAGGAATAGGGTGTTTGCTCCAAGGAAGGGTAAGGAGGAGTGTCCTGCTGGTTCCCTGTATTGGGAGCAGGTAAGATGAAACTCCCAAGGGAAAGAAGAGTCATCCTCTGATACTGACTCCTTGTCATATTTTTGCCCTGTGTTTTTCACCCTTTGGGCTGTGCAGTGCACTCAGAGCAACACGTTAAAACATTATTTTCCAAGGGATGTGTGGGTCCTTGCTTCCTGTTGAGACCATGGGTGTCATAATATAGTTAATTTATTCCCTCTCTTTGTAATCTTACTGTTTAACATTATTTTGCTCAAGTAAACTAGAAAAATAAACTGGAGAAAGGGCAACTTAGAGAACAAAACTAAAATTGGCAGAGTGCTCTGACAAAAATAAACAAAAATTACTACCTTTGTACAAGTTGTTATTTAAGTTGTTATTTTATGCACCTCATCTGGATCTGGTGGCAGCAGGATGTTGTGCACTGAGATACTCTCTCAGCAGAATAAATAGTCTTGACCTATGATACGTAATAAGTCCTATCTCAAACCAATCATCCTCACCAAAATGTGCCATTAAGTGAGTTGTGAGCAACTGATAGTACGTTCTTGTGAGACGAGGCCTGAACACCATTTGTGATGCTGCCACATTTTTTGAAAAAGTAGGATTTCAAGTGACAGCTCCTCCAAAGAATAACGATCAAGTGTAAGGACAGAGTCATATCAATGCCATTCTTTTGGGCAAAGGGTGATCTTTATGTCAAAGAAAGCCAACATCTTGCTGAAGTTCATAATGGTCTGTGTCAAGTTGAGGGTTTTAACACCCGGCCTCTGCCCTATCCACAGTTCAAGGATATTATTTTCCAGTCACAGAAAACGTGAGGAGAGTTCAACATACTATACTAGACTTTTCTCAAGAATGCAGCTTACCTTCTCTTAGCCAGCATCACAATATTCCATTGTGATCAAACTACAGACCAATATTTAATATATAATCCTTATTGGAATGAGAAAAACATCAAAACGATCTTACGTTTTAATGTGTGTCTCAGACTGGGAGAGCTGTGCTTGATGTGGCATCCTCTAAAACTTTGAAAGCACTGTTGCTGTAACAGGTTTAAGTTTTCCATTATCACAACAGCACCTGTTCACTGCTGCAGACAGTTTTTGGAGAGGTGATTGAGCATAATCCACTATGGTAACTTATTTTGTCTAGAGCTTTGAGTGCTACAAAAGTCTCAAAAAGGGGAATCACACATGAATGAGCAGCCAGAAAGGGGCCACACATCCCTGCCTTAATTCCTTCCCAGAGTTCCCACGTGAACACTAGCTGCTGCTGTGATCCTTAGAAATGCAATCTTGGGATGATGAGGCACCATTTTTATACTCCCTGGACTACCTGGAAGAATTTTGTGAGCCAAATGGCCATAAGGAATGACCGTCTTCTGTGAAGGTGCACAACAAACCAGGTCACACCAGGGTTCCCCACCACCACAAGCAATGCCTGCTGCTCTGAGCCACACACAGCTCTTACCAAAGGAATATTGTATATTGTGTGATCAAGCACTCTGCAAACAATTAATAACTTTTAAACAGCCTGAGAAGCCCTCAGTGCACATGCAGCTTGTGCCAGCTGTCATGGAAACTGCTTTGAAATGAAAGAGGGTGTAGCTACTGTATGTGTGACTAATCTCTGCTGAAGTGTATGGTAATACTTTCAGTCTTCAAACCAAACACATGCATCCAGTTTCTCTCTTTAATTGGGAGACAGGATCTCAGTTTCACACCAATATCAGTACAAGAGACATGACTGTATGAAAGAAATTACAATTTTTAATTATGTTAAAAAGAAGCTGACAGGAAAAGTTCATCTAAATAATAAGTTCTCATGCTTTGTGCATTTATGCTTAATGTTTGGTAGAAAATCCATCTGGTAGCTATTAAAGGCATGGATAAATATGTTAAATTTTGTTCTGTTGACCAGGGTGGTACAGTTGTGACCAGACTTGCTCCAGAAGCAGCCCCACCGTGGCATGGTGCTCCAGCCCAGCCTGGAACATGCACACTGGGGCTATGTGAGCTCTTCAAGGTTTCTTGGCATTTCTTTGCAAAATTACACTTACCTAGGCTGTGGAAAGGGCTGTGTTATGTTCTCCTTGCCTTCTTGCTAACCAGGGAAAGGCTTCCAAAAGTGGGGCTCTACTAAGGGGGACGTGAGTGCTGTGGACTTCAATTGCATGTAGCGAGTGTGCGGCATGGAAGTTTTTCAAAGCCCAAGTGAGGGGATTAGATACTGAGAACTTACCACAGGGTCAGGATTATTTCCTCCTGTAGCTTTCCTTCAATAGCAACTCTTACTTTGTTTTTGAAAAATCCAGTTGCCTAATTTATGGGGTGAATTCTGGGATTTGGGTCCTGATTAGGCCCAAACAGCCCAGAAGCCAAGTACCTTCAAAAACAGGAATCACAGTGATATCAGTGTTCCTTTGCATATCCAGAACTAAACATCCTTTTGCTGAACTAATTGGAAAATTACAGTTTGCCACCAGTTCTGGAAGGACTGGACCCATTTCTGCTTAGAAGCCACCAGGCACTGTGTCTGTATAAGACTGCACAAGCGTGTGAAAATATCACCTGGTGATCAACTGTTCTAGCGAAAACTTAGCATTTTGGATCAAAAATGGGTGATGTGGGATGGATTCTGTCAGATACTTCTGTTATCACTACAGTCTCCACCATCACACTTGCACTCTTTACATAGGTTTGTAAACACATGTAGATGATATTTATTAGCTATCAGCAAACTCAGTTATCTTCCCTTGTCTGGTGACAATAAAATGCTAAAAGTAAAAGAAATGGCTATTAAGGGTATTAAAATAGAAGCTACTAACAGTTTATGCTTTTTCTGCATGGTTTTACTTTTCTTTGAAGTTTTATGCCACTTCTGAAGATGATGTCTTGAATTTTAACAATGAGCCATAGTTTTTTTTCCTGCCATGGCAAAGTCCAAGTATTTCAAGACATCCAGCAAAGGAAGATTTTCAAACAATAATGAGGGTTTTCATAGGTACTGGATCCTCACGTTTTCCAGTGGTACAGATTAAGGACCTTCATTAACTACTAAATGTGAACATTTTAAGACTGTATGACTGAGGTGAAAATACTCAATGGAATCACAGATAAAGTCTCACTACAACATGCTAATGGAAAATTAAAAACAGCACAGAAAATTACTGTTGGAGTCTAAAAACCACCTTAGCCTCCCACCCTGCTCTGCTGATTTGTATGTGTGCTGGTTTGAAAGCAGAACCAGTGAGAGACTCCGAGTCAGAAATACAATTTAATAAGAGGAAAAGAAGTAAAATAAAGTAATATAAAATAAATGCAATAGTACAAAAAACCACTGACAGTCAGAATACCACCTGACACCCTGTTAGTTAGGGTGGTAGTAGCAGTCCAGATGAAATAGTCTTGTCGAAGCAGTGATCCTGTAAAAGGGTCTGGTAGCTCTTGTCCTTGCAAATCCAGTGTGGAAAGGCTGCCTATGCTGTCCCAAACCCTGGTTTATATCTAGGTGGGAATGCTTGGCTCCTCCCCCTGGGCGGAGCATCTCACAATGGGATGACCTCATTGTATGAGTCATGCAGTGGGTCCTTGATGGCCCATTAAACAGAGATAGCTACCTGAGGGAGTTATCTGTGGGTCATGGGCAGGACATTGTCAGGCCCATTAACAGAAGATAAGGGAAACACTGCTCCATCTGGTTTCAACAGCTCATGAAGATGGTGATAGAATACATACTTTGGGCACATCTTACATTGTAACCTAGGACATAATCCACCCCTTATTCTATCACTATCTACATCATACACTCTTACAGATACATACATATACATACATATATACACAGAATGAAACCTTACACACTAATTTTAGTTCTCACTTAAAATTAGGTCTCCTTGTGGTACACAAGGGGTTTCTCCATATTTTTGCATTACCCACCAAGTGTAACCAGGTTCTTGAGCAAAAACAATTGCACGAATGGGCCTGCTTTTGCCTGAGGTGGGATTAATCCAAACAGTTTTTCCTAAAATACCTTTCATGTGTAGCACAGGGACTTTATCTCCATCTACTGTGTGCAAGGATTCAGACTGGGCAGGACCAGCTCGATTGATGGAGCCTCGGGTGTTGACTATCCAGGTGGCTTTGGCTAAGTTTATGTCTCAATTCTTGAAGGTCCCTCCGCCAAGCGCCTTCAGGGTAGTCTTTAATAGTCCATTGCATCATTCAACTTTTCTGGCGGCTGGTGCATGATAAGGGATGTGGTATATCCATTTAATACCATGTTCTTTGGCCCAGGTATTTATAAGGCCGTTCTTAAAATGTGTCCCGTTGTCTGACTCAATTCTCTCCAGGGTGCCGTGTCTCCACAGGAATTGCTTTTCAAGGCCCAGGATGGTATTCTGGGCTATAGCATGAGGCACAGGATAGGTCTCCAGCCATCCTGTGGTTGCTTCTACCATGGTCAGCACATAGCGCTTGCCTTGGCGGGTTTGGGGAAGGGTGATGTAGTCAATTTGCCAGGCTTCCCCATACTTGTACTTCAACCATCGTCCACCGTATCACAGAGGCTTCACCCGCTTGGCCTGTTTGATTGCAGCGCAGGTCTCACAGTCATGGATGACTTGTGAGATGCTGTCCATAGTAAGGTCCACCCCTTGGTCATGGGCCCATCAGTATGTTGCATCTCTTCCCTGATGACCAGAGGCATCATGGGCCCAACGAGCTAGGAATAATTCTCCCCTGTGCTGCCAGTCTAGATCTACCTGTGATACTTTCACCTTGGCAGCTTTGTCTACCTGCTCATTGTTGCGATGCTCCTCATTAGCCTGACTCTTGGGTACATGCGCATCCACGAGTTGAACCTTCACGGTTAGCTTCTCTACTCGGGTGGCAATGTCCTGCCAAATCTCAGCAGCCCAGATGGGTTTCCCTCTGCTCTGTTAGTTGGCCTTTTTCCAGCGATTCAGCCATCCCCACAGGGCATTAGCTACCATCCATGAGTCGGTGTAGAGATAAAGCCTTGGCCACTTCTCTGGCTTGGCAATATCCAAAGCCAGCTGGACAGCTTTAAGCTCTGCCATCTGACTTGATCCACCTTGTCCCTCAGTAGCTTGTGAAACTCGTTGTGTGGGCTCCATACTGCAGCTTTCCATTTCCGGTTAGCACCTACAGTTTGGCAGGAACCATGAGTGAAGAGGGCATATTGTCTTTCAGTCTCCAGTAGCTCATTATATGGTGGGGCCTCCTCGGCACGTGTCACTTGCTCCTCTTCTTCTTCAGAGGATAATCCAAAAGTCTGACCTTCAGGCCAGTTTGTTATAACTTCCAGAATCCCAGGGCAATTTGGGTTTCCAATACAGGCGCATTGTGTAATGAGGGCAATCCATTTGCTCCACATAGTGTTTGTGGCATGATGTGTGGAAGGAACCTTTCCCTTGAACATCCATCCCAGCAACGGCAGTCGGGGTGCCAGGAGCAGCTGTGTTTCAGTGCCAATTACTTCTGAGGCGGCTTGAACTCCTTCAAAGGTGGTCAAGATTTCCTTCTCTGTGGGAATGTAGTTGGCTTCAGACTCTCTGTAGCTTCGACTCCAGAATCCCAGTGGTTGACCCTGAGTCTCACCAGGCACCTTCTGCCAAAGGCTCCAGGACAGGCCATTGTTCCTGGCTGCTGAGTAGAGCACATTCTTCACATTTGGTCCTGTCCAGACTGGGCCAAGGGCTAAGGCATGAGTGATCTCCTGCTTAATCTGGGCAAAGGCTTGCTGCTGTTCAGGGCCCCAGTGGAAATCATTCTTCTTGTGGGTAACCAGGTAGAGAGGACTCACAATCTGGCTGTACTCAGGAATGTGCATTTTCCAAAAGCCTATGGTGCCTAGGAAAGCTTGTGTTTCCTTCTTGCTTGTTGGTGGAGACATTGCGGTGATCTTGTTGATTACTTCTGTGGGTATCTGGCGGCGTCCATCTTGCCACTTGACTCCCAGGAACTGGATTTCTTGAGCCGGTCCCTTAATCTTACTTTGCTTAATGGCAAAACCAGATTTCAGCAGAATCTGGATAATCTTCTCTCCTTTCTTGAAGACTTCCCCTACTGTGTTCCCCCATACAGTGATGTCATCAATATACTGCAGATGTTCAGGAGCCTTGTCTTTTTCCAATGCAGTCTGGATCAGTCCATGGCAGATGGTGGGACTGTGCTTCCACCCCTGTGGCGGTTGGTTCCAGGTATACTGCACACCCCTCCAGGTGAAAGCAAACTGGGGCCTGCATTCTGCTGCCAAAGGAATGGAGAAGAAGGCATTGGCAATGTCGATGGTCATGTACCACTTTGCTGCCTTGGACTCCAGTTCGTACTGAAGCTCCAACATGTCTGGCATGGCAGCGCTCAGTGGTAGCGTGACCTCATTCAGACCATGGTAATCCACAGTCAGTCTCCATTCTCCACTGGACTTAGGCATTGGCCATATAGGGCTGTTGAAAGGTGAACGAGCTTTGCTGACCACCCCTTGGCTCTCCAGTTTATTAATCATCTCATGGATAGGAATCACAGAGTCTCTGTCGGTGCGGTATTGCCGACAGTGCACTGTTGCTATGGTGACTGGTACTTGTTGTTCTTCAACTCTTAGCAGTCCCACAGCAGAAGGGTCATCTGAGAGACCAGGCAAAGTATTCAGTTGTCTGATGTCTTCTGTCTCTACAGCAGCTATCCCAAAAGCCCAACGATATCCTTTTGGGTCTTTGAAATATCCATTTCTGAGATAGTCTAGGCTGAGGATGCATGGGGTCTCTGGGCCAGTCACGATGGGGTGTTTTTGCCACCTGTTCCCAATTAAACTCACTTCGGCCTCCACTACAGTCAGCTGCTGGGACACTCCTGTCACTCCAGAAATAGAGACGGATTCTGTTCCTACATACCTTGATGGCATCAGGGTACATTGGGAGCTATTGTCAACCAAAGCCTTATATTCTTGCGAGTCAGATATGCCAGGCCATTGGATCCACACAGTCCAATAGATCCGATTGCCCCTTTCCTCTAGCTGGCAGGGCCCCCCTATACCTGGTCATGGTACACGTTGCTCTCTTCCTGTAAATGTGTTCCTGAGGTCCCTTCAAGACCAGTCGATCAGTCATATCATCATTCCTATCCCATCTGGAGTTTTGTGCTCGAGAAACTGGAGCAGCATTGACTCTAGATGAACTTGTTGTGGTAGGTGTCTCTCTTTTCAGTTCATGTACCCGGGCTGCTAAGGAGGAGGTGGGTTTTCCATCCCACTTCCTCATGTCTTCTCCATGCTCCTGAAGAAAAGACTAGGGGTTACCTCGTGGAGTGTATGTTCTCCCCCTGGCTGAGGGATGCCTACTTCTAATGGCAGAGGCTCTTGTTGGTTCTGGTGAGATGTGGTAAATTTCTTCCTTCAGTTCTTTTTTCAGTTTCTGATGGCCCTCTTCAATCAAGCTTTGGACTTGCTCAGCCAGCCTTGTTTCCGTGGATGAGACATGGGTACGAAATGGGGCAGTGACAATGTCCTCATAAATTCTTAGTTTATTGACCAAGACGCCCACCCTGTCCTCGCCTGCCCTTCATTGCAGTGTTGCCAGGTAATGGGAGTACATCTCTGGTCCAAGCCGTGCAAATCTCAACCACATCTGTGATTATTTGAGCTTTTAGAACATTATCTGAGCTTTTAGGAAATCTCTTGTCTTCTGAGAAAATGATCTCCAGCACAGCAAATTTCCTCAGGCATTGGATATCTTATTCCGTTGTGCTCCACTTTTCTTGGTGCACCTGGAGATCTTCTTTACAAAGAAGTGAAGTTAAGTGTCCTTCACACTTGTTAGCAGTTGTCGCCAGAGGCTGAGAGTTTCTTGGGTTCTCCCAATCCCTTGGTCAATGACCACATCCCGGGACAGCGATCCCAGTTGCCTGGCCTCACTTCCATCCAGAATGGTGCCATTGGCTGCAGCGTCCCAGATACAGAGCAGCCAGGTCAGGATGGACTCATTTATCTGGAGGGTGAATTCCCTCCGCAGGTCACGTAGCTCACCCAGGGACAGAGAGCGAGTGATGATCTCTGGCTCTGTCTCTTCTGCTGGGTGCGAAGGTCCTGCTGCATCCTCGTCAGTCACTATGTGGACTGATTTGCTCTTTGCTTTTTTCTTCTAAATAGGAGCAAGTGGTACCAGTTTAGGCTGTTCCAGTTCAGTGATGGTTTGTGTGGAGATGCTGGCATGTTTGGCTTTTTTCTCCTCGGTGACAACCTGCATAGACACGGATGTTGTTGCCTTGCTTTTGGCTTCTTTTTCCTCTGTGACAGTCTGCGTAGACTTGGACACTGTTGCTTGGCTTTTAGTTCCTTTCTCCCCTGTGACAATCTGTGTAGACACGAAGGCTGTTGCTGTGCATTTGGTTCTTTTCTCCTCTGCCTCAAGAAGACGCTGCACCACACCATGTAGTGTTTTGTTTCTAAGCATGGTGCAGGCCATGCAGAGAAGACAAAGCAGAACTAACAACAACATTATGCTGTCCTTGGCATCCAGAGAGAAGTCAATTACTTTTGAAAATTGCTGTATCAGGCCTGAAAGGCTGGGAAAAAATCATTCTTTACGCCTCCCCACAAGGGCTGGGTGCGATGATTGAGGCCCCAAATGTAGCATCCTAGACTGGGACAAGCAAACAAAATTGAGTATATATTCCAAATGATGTTCATTGCCTCGGAGGTTATCATGCAATAGACATAATAGACCAATAAAGCAATTTTAGTGCCATACCCTGGTTTACACAGGATTATTAAGACCAGCAGATACTGCCCCATGTGTGGAAAAATATAGAGAGCTAGGTATAAGACACATGTAAGCATGCTGAGCATCATAGCGAACAGGTATCTTTCTATTCCAATACAAAATTGTAATTCTGACTTCTCTCAGTACCTCCTGCCCCACGCTGGGCACCAAAAATACATGCTGGTTTGAAAGCAGAACCAGTGAGAGACTCCGAGTCAGAAATACAATTTAATAAGAGGAAAAGAAAAGAAGTAAAATAAAGTAATATAAAATAAATGCAATAGAACAAAAAACCACTGACAGTCAGAATACTACCTGTTAGTTAGGGTGGTAGTAGCAGTCCAGATGAAATAGTCTTGTCGAAGCAGTGATCCTGTAAAAGGGTCTGGTAGCTCTTGTCCTTGCAAATCCAGTGTGGAAAGGCTGCCTATGCTGTCCCAAACCCTGGTTTATATCTAGGTGGGAATGCTTGGCTCCTCCCCCTGGGCGGAGCATCTCACAATGGGATGACCTCATTGTATGAGTCATGCAGTGGGTCCTTGATGGCCCATTAAACAGAGATAGCTCCTGGAGGTAGTTATCTGTGGGTCATGGGCAAGACATTGTCAGGCCCATTAACAGAAGATAAGGGAAACACTGCTCCACCTGGTTTTAACAGCTCATGAAGATGGTGATAGAATACATACTTTGGGCACATCTTACATTGTAACCTAGGACAGTATGAAATGGATCTGCTTAGAAAACATGTCCCAAAATCCTGTGAGTATGAACTCAACAGATAATGTATCTGTGATGCTTGGCTGGGCAGTGCTCCAACATCAATGAGGCTTTCTGAAAGAAGAGTTTGGAATCACTCAGTGGTCCCGTTGTCCTCCTGGACTGATGAACAAATGTTGACCAGCTTCTCTGCAAACACAGCCCTCTCTCCAGTTACCTTCTGAAAAAGTTATCAAATGTTTTCTGTTTAATGTCTTTGGTGTGGCTCCAGGCTAGTCTCAGTGAAAGATGGATTTATCACAGGTGAGGGCAGAGTTGTGTCTATCAAAATTTAATAATTCCCTGCAATGGAGACCAGTGCACTGTGTAGCATTTATAAATCTGTATGTATTGTGTATTCATTTATTTCCATCCATTTACTTACCTGCACTGAAGACACCTTTTCTATCTACATTTTGAGGAATTTTATTTAATTCACTATCAACTGCTGAAAAGAACCAAAAAGAAAAACAAATTAATTCACTTACTTTTGTCTTTTCCAGCTTGTAAATGCACAGCAATGACTAGGATAGGTGAAGTTTGCCTCAATCAAAGATCTAAATTTGCTTAAGTCAGGAAGCTTTTTTAAATTGTAGGTAGACCTTGCTCTTAGCTTCTTAATGAATTCTAATCCATGACTTGGCAGGAAACTGATTTTCGTGCTGGAAATATCCCTTTAAGAAAACATATGAAAACCTTGGTAAAAAGCAAATTTACTTCTGCTCAATAATGGATACATGTTTTAGACTGTCCTACTCATCCTCAGAGTAGTGACTGGAAACAGATCAGCTGGAAATCTACACTGAAAAGATGATCCAGTGCTAAACTGGCTGTTCCTCCAGCAAACTGAGACAATATCCATTGCAAACAACAATCAAGTGATGTTAGTCTGTGAGAACAAAAGAAAAAAATCCCATAATGTTCTGAGTAAAAATTAGCAGGCATATAAACTATTACTGCCATATGATGCTAGATTTAGTAAATAGCCAGTAACTGCAGAAATCATCCCAGAATACTATTAAAGGACAAAACAAGGCTGATGAAATCACAATAGAAGTTTGCTATATGAACATCACATTATGGGAAGGCTGCTGTGGAAAAGGCAATAAATACAAAAGAGAGAAGCTCACATGTGGGTACAGATGTAAGGACAGGTTGGGGATATCAGATTTTGTACTCATTAGGAAGAAAAGCAGATTAAAGAGAGGAGCGGAATTGTTCAGGCTGTTAGAAACAAAAAAATCCCAATAAAACCTTCTCAGAGGTTTAGAAAACAAATATAGCACAGACTGAAGCAAAGCAAAGCAAGGGGCACGACTGCAGGAGGTTAGGAAAGATGTGTTTATGTGGAAGGCAATTGCTGTGGGACAGGCTATCAGAGGCAGCGATAGAATCAGCAGCCATGAATGTACTAAGAAGAGCATTAGAAGGGCTTTTAAAAGGAAATATATTCTGCAAACATTTAATCTTGACTTGTGCCATGCAAGTGAAGAAAGGTAAGAAGGACCAGGGGTGCTTCATCTCCAGGCTAAGAGATACTTGGGAATCCATCCCCATAGCTCCAGACTGTAACAGATGGGGCAAAACATCTCCACATTTCCCTTACTGGGACACAAACCATGTCTCTCAGGACATGACAGCCTGACATCAACTCCTTTCTCTGAAGAGCAAAGGTAAAAGTGAACTGCACAAAGTCACCCTTCCCCCTTTAAGCCCTGTGCTCTCACAGCCTGAGACTGATCCAGGATGCAGTGTTTGCTGAGCCAGCTCTCCTCTTTATTCTCCAAGAAGAGTAAAGTTTTCTCCCTAATCAAGGAATTGGATTGACAATAATTGCAGTTTTCTCCATGTCCCCTTAAAGGTTCAGTGTCCAATTCATCTTTGACAGTGTGATGTCAGGAGATATTATTTGATCTCTATCACCCAACATGCACAAATTGTTTTTATTATCACATTAATACAGGAGACTGGTGCCATGTGGTGGGGAGACCAGGTTTTAGCAGAATGTAATAAAGTTTAGATAGTTGCTGTGTACCACACACACATTTTCACCTCTGTTCTCTGGTCTAGAAAGCAAAACTATACTAGGAAAGGGCTATGGAAATATAGCCCTTACTAGGAAATAGCCCTATATATATATATAGCCCTATACTAGGAAATACTGTACTAGGAAAGGGCTATGCTTGAGCCCCAGCCAGCCTAAGAAGTTCATAGGCAGATGATAAAACAGTTTGTAAAACTGGCAAAGATGATCCATGATGGCATGATGGCATGATGTCCATGCTGTGCCCACAGCTAAGGCTTTACATCCAAGCTCTGAAGGAATGTGCCACCTTCAACAACTGGACAATGGGCTGTGGCAGCAGAGGAGCAAACACAAACTCCACTCTGCTGCCCCAACTGGGGACTGTGACTTTTACTGAGAGACAGACTTGTATATTCCAAAGTGCTATGAATTTCTGCAGGGCAGTCTGAGAGAAGCCACACCTCTCACAGAAGAGGTCCTGAGGTCCTGGGCCTGTTTCTACAGGAGCTAAACCCAGTAGCTGATGAGAAATTTTAGGCTATTGATTTCTACCTTGGACGCTTGAAGAGGTAATTAGGTTGCAATGAGCAGCCTCAATTTTCACTCGTGCAGACTACTGCCCTCAGTGCTCTGCCTAATGAAAACTGTCACCCAGAGTATATGCTCATGAGTCAAAACCTAAACAGCAGGTTTCTGCTTAAGTCCACAGACAGCATCACTCATGGCATCATTAAGAGAATGTGTAACTTCACAGATCTGAACAAAAGCACAGAAAATGCCTTCTTTGGCTTTTTAGCTAAAAATCATTACTGAGTCCAAACCAGTATTACAGTGTGTGGAAATAAACAATTGGAAATAGGAATAGCGCTTAAAAATATCTAAAAGTTTACTGAATCTCCCATCATCTCTAAATAGTTTCAAAATTTCACAAAATGTTTTTTCTTCTAATTTAAGAAACTTTTTTTTTTATGCCCATTATCGCATATAAACAGAAATGAGTTAGGGAAAGTGCTTTGCATATCCCTCTGGGATTTTTCAGTATGTCTGTGAGGGGTAGCTATGAATACACCACTGACAAGCCCCAAAAAACAAACACAGAGATTGTGCAGGTGATTTAATAAATTACTCCATTGAGTTACCACACACACACACACACACACACACACACATACACAACTCAGCGCAGAGGTTCTTTGGGATGCTGTGCTCTAGTTAGAGGCTTGATAAGTTAAATAAGCCTGATGAACAAGATTATAAAGTGGCAGTAGGAAATCAAACCAGAAGGAATCAGCAGCTGAAATACGTGTTCTTGTGTTATCGTTGCTTGGCTGTGAGTCATCAGCCTTGACAGCAGCTGGTGCAAAATGCAGGGATAGCAAAATGAATCCACCTTCTCTTCCAATCACTTGCCTTTCCCACTGGGAGTCCCTGTTGGATTAGCAAAAGTACTGACCAGCTACAGAAGGCACCTACAGAAATGGCAAAAAATAGCTCCTGGAGCAGAAATCAGTGCAGGGTAGGTGGATTGGGGAGAACAATTTTCTTTGTCCTTGTATCTAAACTGATCTCCGGCTGCACTTCAGAGACTCAGCTGTTGAGCTGGGGATCTACTGGAGCTCTCCTGCAGCCTCCATATGTGGGATTACCAATGAAGACAAATTGCAAGGGTGGGATGGGCCACAGCCATGCCTTGTCCTGCATCTAGTCAGGACACAGCCAGAGAACTAGGGACACCAGCAAAGGCTGGTGCAAGCCACTACAGCTCAGAGAGGAGCAGCAGACAATTAAATGAAACAGTGCAGCTGAAAATTGAAGCTATGAAACTCCAAGTTGGAAACAGAGTGTATATCTGTATAGAAGGAATATGTATAGTTGTGGGATTTATTAGCTATTTGATTTACTGGCGTACTGTCAATGTTGAAATCCTTTAACTCAAAATTTGATGTCTTTCCCAAAGAGAGATTCTAATTCAGCCAGGAGCGGTAAGTCTGAGAGAAGAATTTATTTGTGAAACTCTGTAGCCTCTACAAGGCCTGTGATTGGCACTATTTGTGTTTGTCTTTCTTTCACATTACTTTAATATAATGAAATATAAAATAGAAGCTGGCATTAATTGACTCTGCAACACTGGTTCAGGAAGATCAAGAGTTAAACCACCCTGATGTTCATTCTGCTAAAACACTGCAGTCTGCAACATGGATTTGATTGCAGCAACAGCAAAAATATTTGTCCCAGCAAAGATATAAATATGGGTCAATCATTTCCACAATTGAAAGTACACCCCTGATGTACACTACAGTGATGGATGAATAAGAAGGCTCCTCTTTCATGATCTCATCCAGGATAAAAAGGTAATTTCCCATCCATGGAATAGTGGATGTATTTGTAATGGAACATAAAACTTTTTACACAAATAACTCAGTGCTAGAAATTGAACTATCAAATGAATCTCAACTACAGGAAAATCAATT
The DNA here is from genome assembly GCA_910950805.1 of Acrocephalus scirpaceus scirpaceus. Lineage (NCBI taxonomy): Eukaryota > Metazoa > Chordata > Aves > Passeriformes > Sylviidae > Acrocephalus > Acrocephalus scirpaceus. The sequence goes on along the minus strand of OU383775.1, from coordinate 14,591,636 downwards.
TGATAAACCTCCAGAATATGATTATATCAAGTATAGCTTGCAAAGAAAATCTATTTACTTTTCACTACAGGAAACAATGATTTCCCAAAGTAACACCTATGACATTACTGATGAAAAGATACTCCAGTGTCAGTCTTTCCCAAAAAAAGATGCTTTGAAGAAACAATGGAAGTAAAGCAGAATGCGGTAAACCCAGCTCTTTATATCATAGGTGTGCTGACCATCACACAGTAGAAAATAAGGCCTTCAGAAGAGCTCTAGACTCAACTCAAGGTTAATCAGATTTTTTTTCTCCCTCTTCTCAGATTTGTATCCACTCTAGCATCTGTAAAACCTTGCAACAGCTCCAACGACCCCTCTCACTTGTTCAGGGTGACTTTTAGCCCTCTCTGGACAACCAAGGTAGATGCAAAGAGAGAAAGGTTCTGATGAACCAGTGAGACAGAGAAGGAATCCCACATCTCTCTTGCAGCCCTTACGTGTGATGGCTTGTGCTCAGAAACAAAGGCAGCTGTGCAAACTCATATATTTTTGGACCCTATGGCAAACTGTGGTTTAAGGTAATGGTGGCTGAGATCCATGAGCATCCTTCTGCTGAATTTTCTACTCCTGGGTTCTCTATCACCAGCTCATCACCCACCAAGTACATCCTGCTGTAACGGTGTGGGATGTATCCCAATCCCTATCCCCCTAGGATGGGAATTTTGCTTCAGAATTAAGCTGTACAGGTGCAGGGGCAGATCTTTAGTGGCAAATAATTCAGATTTCAGCACTAAGAAGCACTCATCTGGTCTTGATTTTGTTCAAACAGAAAACCAAAAGCATTTTTTTTCTCGAGGAGAAAACAAAGCAGAATGACTCCTCTCTTGCACAGTTTAATAAACCACGGAGAGGAACCTGGATGTAAATCTCCCACCCTCAATACTGTCAAAAATTTGAGGACAAAGTGAAAATAAAATTTTAGACTGAAATTTCAGTTATGGCTTCCTTTTTCTTATTCAGAACTAGACCTCTGGTCTTGAACTCCAAGGTTTGCAAGATGTTGAAATCCAGACTGGCATTCATATGTTCTTCTCTGACCTTTTCTAAGGAGTCAATAGTGAGAAAAATGTTGCCCAAATACTACTTACAAAACAATGGGTCCATTGGCTCCCTGGAAGACCTCATTTGGTAATTTTTCTAGGTTGTGATTATCACTTAGATTTCTGAAAAATACAATATTCTATGCTGAAACAATCAGAGACTAAAAAGAAAAAAATTCTTGCAGAAGTTACTATTTTCATTTTTCAGCATTGCAAGTAACAAAAATAGTTACAGCTCATCCAGGTATGTTCCATTAAATGCATGATTCTCAATGTCCTGAATTCTGTTTTTTTTGAGCCATCTGCAACAGAGAAAAGGAAAAGAGAGCTGTGTTCTTATTTATGTTTCATGACAAAAATGTATGCAATTCAAAACAGGGAATATCAAACAAATAGCAAATTATTAAATGGACATTGAAATGGTGAAATTTCTACAAATCTCAGTCTGTAAGATCCCTGTAAGTATTTGGAAGAAGGCTTTGGAGGGGGCAGACGTGAATAGGGTGGATGAGTGCTACCATCAGAGATGGCAGCTGGAGTAAGTTCCTGAAGTAAGGGCAGAGCTGGTGAAGATGCTGGCACTGCCCATGGCTCCACTGGGAAGGCAGCAGAGGAGCCAGAGAGACCTGGGTCTTTCCTGTTGGTGCTGTCAGTGCCATTCAGTTTTACTCTTAGCAAGATGCTTTTGAAACGCTGGGCTGTGGCTTCATCTTTGCCAGTTATTAGGGAAAAAAGCCTGCTGTGTGCCATGGGCTCACATCCACAGCCTGCCAGGTGGAGGAGTGGGGCTGACAGTCACTGAGCCAGGCAGGAGGGCAGGAGGGGGCAGCCAAACTGCCCAGAAAGCAGGTGATTCCTCCTACACTGCTGCCTTGACAAATTACACTCCCTGTCTGATCTGCTGCCCAGTCCTACCTCCCCAGGCTCCTTTCCTCAGCAGGAGACACAGCTAGTGAACCTGGCAATTGAAGCTCCTGCCAAGGCTCTCTGCCAGGTTTTTACTCTGGTGCATTACCTAATTAACGTTTAACGACCTTCCCTCTGTCCCTTTGTGGTCCTAAAAATTTACATTTAGGTCAGTTATATTTATCATCTTTATGGTGCAATCTTTCATCTTGTCTTAAACGTCACTTTGCAGCTCACACCCTCTCCAACAGGCAGTGACAGGTCTGATTGATGGCAAAAATGGCCTGATTTAATTAAACTGTCAGCAAACCTGGACTCTTTTCTAATTCACTTTGAAAGCCGAGCATGCAAGTGACCCACTTATCTGAGGTCTGAGGTGGTGAGCTAAGGTCAGCATGGAAATCAGTCATGGGTCTGGCTGAAAGGATTGCTCTTTTGACCATGACAGGCAGATGCACATAGCTCTGTGTCAGTAATGTCTGTCAGGCTGGATCAGGAGAACTGTCACCATCCCCTTCACTTTCCAGCACTATTTGACATGAGTGAGCAGGCATGGAGGAGAGACAGGTTGCTGCTTACAGCATTTGAAACATTTATTATATTACATTGATCTTATAAATTTGTAGCTGCCAGGCTGATAAATATGTTTTTAATCACACTATTAGAGCTTACTGCATTCTCTCACTGAACATGATGTTAGTATAATGAGATACTAAGGTTGTAAAACAGAGTCACTGTAGCCACACAGTGTGGACTATACACTTCTGTCACCTGGCTAATAGCATCTGAGTAGTAAAAAGAGCAAAAAAAAAATTACTGAAACCCAAAGACCTCATTATAGTACACATAGATAAATTCCTGTTGAGGTAAATTCTCCCCTCACTTCAACCAGCATCCTTACTGACTCCTCTAACTCTTGCATTAGCAAGGAGACAATGGGGGCAGATAGCCAGAGCTTGAACTTGGGGGCTTTTCCTTATAATTTCATGGCTACAGCAGATTTTTAAAACTCCAAAATTCAGGCAGTGCAAGACGTCACTGCCCCTGAGGTACCATTTACGCCCTATTTCGGGACTGGAAAGATCTATCTTAGAGCCTGTGTGGCATGCAAACCTGGAAGCAAGGTGAATTTCTTCTATAAATTTCTAGCACTTCATTACCAAATATCTCCTCAATTCGCACCTGTGCTGATCCCATGCATAGCATAAGATCAGATACAATCCAAACTACTGGTGGAAATTTGCTTGGAGCCTGCCACAGCTAAGCCTATTTAAATGGTTTCTCCCTAGAATGTGGGGCTTCAGTGGGTCCTGGGTGATTTTAATCATCTTGATATGCCTGCTTTCTCTAAATGATATTGCTGTAACTGTAACTTTCCGTTGAGTTGCTGTGACTTCATTTTTGTATAGAAAAATGGCAAATCTGTGCCTAAAATGAACTAAGTTCACCACAGCACAAGGAAAGCCTAATCAGAGACTCTCGAACGGCACATGTAGGGCCTCTGTCCTGAATTGCTCTAGGGAGAACTAGAGCAAAGCCAGGACATTGTCTGACCAGTTAGGTGCTGGAGGCCAGGTCTGTTCACACAGCTCTTGCTGCTCCTGCACACACTGGTGGGTGCAGGGAGCCTGTGACAACACGGAGCTGCAGGAAGAAGGGCGAAGCAGCTGGAAGTTGACATTGTCCCCCCCCGAGGACAATTTTGCTAGCAAACCAGCAGCCTGAAGTCCCCAGAGAGGTATCCTTTAACATCCAGGCAATAATCATACCACATAATCATAGAAAGGTTTGGGCTGGAGGGGATCCTAATGATCACCCGGTTCCAAAGCCCCTGCCATGGGCAGCAGCACCTTCCACTAGACCAGCTTGCACAAAACTCCATCCAACCTGGCCTTGTGCACTTCCTGGCCTTTTGCATCCACAGCTTCTCTGGGCAGCCTGTTCCACTGCCTTACCTCTTCACTGTAAAGAATTTCTTCCTGATACAAGCAATGAAACATTTTGGGAGGAGAGGGGGAAGCCAACTTCAAGCTGCTGAAGTGGTGCACAGAGGTCAAAACACAGCAAAACTCAGGCATATTTATCTCACCCTTTGGTGGTATTATGAAAATAAACATAGTGTTTGTTGTGCAGTGCTTTGGAAATATATACTTAAGAAAAGTCTGTGTCTATGTGTGTGTGTGTGTGTGTTTAAAACTTCAGAACTTGAAGTAGAGAGAGGTTGTGCATAACTGATAGGGAAAAGGGAGAGATAAAGCTAAATGACTTGTTACTGGACTCTCTTCATTATTGACGGTCTGACCTTGCTCCCCCCAGAATCGACGTGAGCTCGATCAGTCAATTCAAACCTTGCTTTTCTCTCTCAGTGTGCCAGGTAAACACAAACATGGTGAGAGTTTTTTCCAGTCTGGCCACTGGCTAAGTGAAAGGAAGGCAGCTTGTTAGCAAGCAAACAGTATGTTTTGATATACAGAGAGAAAGGATCAAAGAAGCCAGCTAGTTCATTAAAATACATGACTGTTCAAATCAAATGTAGAGTCATTTAACCTTGCAGCTCCAAACTGCATTGTGAATCCACCTGTACCAATGCATTAACATTGTGTACAAATAAACCACATTTGCACAACATCTCCATACATTCTGCCCAAGTAATAAATGTCTTTGTGAGATGTGTCTGACTGTAAATATTTATGAGTCGTGCCATCCATTTGAACACAATTTGTATCACAGGGAACTGTAGCTGTATGTGTTTAGCCTTGGCATCAGTAATTACTAAATTCTCTCTCTGATGTGCATCTAAAATAAAGAGCAGAATGAGAACACAACAAAAAACCCCAAAAGCATTCATTTGTTTCATGGCAGGGAAACAGAATACACAGATCTCATGGGCAAGTAGAAATGTAAAATCCCAAATTGAATTTGGAAGTGTATGAAAAAGTGCCCAACTCCTGGTATCCTTGACCCTGTTCTGGAAAAGAAATGAGCTAACAAGGAGAATACTGAATTTGCTATGTCTACTCACAGAATCACACTTTCAGAACTCAGGCCCATGAATGAATTTCTTTCAATTGTACGTATATTGATATTGTCTTGAATATCTCTGAAAAATAAAATGCAATAGAAACTACACCTTTTTGTACTTCCACGAGCCTTTCAATACAATATGCTGCTTCAAACACAATATTTTGCCCTTATATCCAATCTGAGGAAGCACTACAGACAGAGGGTAATAACCAAAGTTTCCAAGACATTTTTTTCCCCCAGAGCACAAACCTTCCTGATTAAAAAAAGGCTGGAGCAAAACATTTCCAACACCCCCATACTTTCCTCCCAAACAGGCTGAAGACATTAAAATGCATAAAAGCTCAGGTCTATAACCCTGAGGTGGATAAAATAGCTCCTCAAGCAAACATACTCCCCTGAAAATACAATCGGAGGGGCTGCGAGGCCACCCCTTCTCCCAGCCTCCCAACCAGAAGGAGGAAAGCCATTAGCCTTTTTGGCCTGATTCAGTGGGGTACCTACCAGCCCATGAATCATTCCCTAGCTGATGTCAACAGGGTTGCTTATAGGCTCTGTATGTGCTTAAGAACTTAAATGCAGGACCCCTGTCAGTGCAGTTTGTTGAACAGACAAGTAGGAATTTCCATCTTTCCTCAGTTGTGACTGATACAAAAAAAAAAAAAGGAACGTTCTGTTGCTGGCTCAATATAGGCCTCAAAGAAGTTAAATAGTGTTACTCATAATTTAGACTGGGAATATGGCTGTTTCCATGCTGTTTCTGTTGGAAAGCATGGAACAAAATTAATTATCTGCAAAGCTTGAAATTAAGGGTGGTTCCAAAATTATCTCATGTTGACAGCTCCATACAGCCACAACTCTGCACTGAGCGACACTTACACAGAGGCTTCATTCAGCAAGTTGAGGGCAGCAGAGGCAGGAACAGGGAGGGAATACAGCAGCCATGCAAGTGAACTGTATTCCTCCAATAAAGATTTGCCCTCTATAAATTTCAAGGCTTGTCTTTGGGACTTAAATATTGGCACAACCGAAGCCAAGTGGAATTTTCTTACTGACCTCAGAGGGACCAAGGTTTGAACCAAGGTCTAGTTTGGGACTCAATCAGTATCAAGGTCTATTTATTCTTACAGGGAAGGGAGGAGTTGCACCTAAAATATTAAAAGCTCTTGCTGGTACAGGACACAGTGATTCCTGTCTAGTTAAGACTGATGATAAACACAAAGTGTACAGGTGAAAGTCTCTGTAGTGCCATAGCTGTTGCATTTCCTTGATTGGTTTCAAGGAGCAATGAACTGAAGTTCTCAGATTGACATATGTCAAACGTATTCCTGAAATGGATTTCTTATCTTATATGTCTGTATACTATATTCAGGCATCCTCCTCTATGTTTTATATGCATTTTTATTGATATTAATGACTATTACTAAGATAGCCATTAATAATTGCAGGATTAATGCTTCTGCAGGTTGAAATCTTCTAATCAAAGATCTGAAGATGCAGAACTTTGGGTGTGAATTAACAATAAATCTTGTCCAAAAGAATGCTTTCAGTTATACCAAGAACTGATTGAGAAATGTATGTCAAAATATTTTTCAGTCAAAAAGAAACCAAGTTTTTCTGGTATCTATTTTCTCTACAGAAGAAGAAGAAGCGCTTTAGGAAATTAACTACCTGTTTTCACATAAAATTTTGCACAGGAAATTAACTACCTGTTTTCACACAAAATTTTGCACAAATATTATTTTCCTCATTGGTGCTGGAATTTTCCATAGTAAAAAATTTTCATTCTCTGGACAGTTTTACTGCCAGGGGAAAACAGAAAAGGGTATGGTAGATAATTCCCTGAGTTAGTTTGGTGTGTTCTGGTGTTGGTGTGTGTGTGGTGGTTTTTTTTTTTTTTTTTTTTTTTTTTTTTTTTTTTTTTTTTTGGTTGGTTGGTTTTTTTTTTTTTTTTTTAATTTTTTAAAATTTTTTGTTATTTTTGTTTCCTCTATGATGTGGCTATTTCTGATGGAACTCAACTCTGAGATCTGACTCTTCCCATGCAGGTCAGAAAAATTTCACCAGGTGGCAACAAATTTCCACTGCCACCATCCTGGTTTGGACTTCAGCTTCTGAAAGAGGAGTCAAAGGCTGTTATCTGTCCCCCGAGCCTCCCAGACACGTGCTCACACTGCAGTTAGAGTGGTCTGTAAAGTGTGAGTTCCAAGGCTCTAGTAGAAGGGAGACCTGGAGAGAACTGAGGCCTTCTGAGCCACATTATCATCAAGGCCTGCAAAGTTACAATCAACATGCCATTGTGGAGCTAATAAATGAACACATGGGGAATCATGTCTTGAAAGGCTTTGCTGGAGCAGAAGAACACTCAAAGGCAGCTTTCAAAAAGTGAAAAGCAAATGTTCAAACTTACAGCAAAACTTTCTGGAAAGAGTGAACCTTGTGGACAGCAGGTAAAAACCGAAGGCCAGTGTTTGATATTAACCTAAGGGGAAGAGAAGATGAAGATTATTCAGTCTGCCTCTGGAAAGAAGGCAGCCAATTAATGAAGAAGAAAGAACATTGGACTTAAAATGGTTGTCATAAAAGGCAGAGTTTAGCCACAAAAGGGGGGTTTCCCAGTAGGAAACTTGACATTGTAATTTAAAAAGGTTTTTGTTTGAAGTACATGCTGAATTCTGCCCCACAGAGGTAAAGGGAGAAATCCTACCTTGGGTGATAACATAGTTCCTCCTGATGATCTCAGTAAATTGTCCATGTTCATTTCCCAACAATATTCTAAGAAATCAACTGCACTAACACAGGATAATTATTTTTATAGTAGCTATTTTAAGACAAAAGTATCAACCCACCACAATTTTAACCTTCTACTATAATAGAGGAAAAATTAATTCCAGGGGAAATTAATTGATGAAATTGGGAGAGAATTAGGGCATTTTACTCCCTAGCAGCTTTGATAGTGAGGAGCCAAAACTATGGGAACATTCCAGCAGTTTGTGCAGCTGGAAATGGACCCAAGCCTCTTTCCTTCAATACCTCCACCCTCCCACTGCACGGACCATCGCTGACCTCTGCACTGTGGTTCCTGTCCATGAAACACCACCCAGAACTGCTGACTCTGAAGGATAACAGAGAGTCAAAGCCAGTGCGCTCACAGCCAGTGAGGTCACAGGTATCCACAGAGATGGACCACATCTAATTTAGTCAAATTTTGTTATCCAGAGCAGTAGCAAGGAAAGGAAAATGTGATGTTGCCATGCAGCAGGAGATGACTGGTGGCTGCAGGTGGCTGGAAGGAGGGCTAAGTGCAGGAGGGAGGAGGTGGACTAGACTGGCCTCTGAACATTTGGGAGCTTTTCCCAGACACCAAAAAGTCTCATGTTTACTCCACCAAATAGAAATTATGGATTCTTGAAAATTTGATTATATCTTTGTGGTTTTTAATATATGAGATGGCAGAGAAGGTAACCTTTCACTAAGAATATTGGTTTCTTAAGGAACATAGGATATATTCCTTAAGTAATTTTTTTTTTTTTTTTATCCTAGCACTTAGAACAATATTCTTTTATTATTAGATGTGACTTTTTTTTTTTTTCCTTTTTTAAAAACAGAATCATTCCTGAATAGCTGAATTGTGATTAAAGGACTGGTTGAGACGGGAAAAAGGTAACATTGTTCCTATGATTTTTTTTTAATGAACCTAGATTATTTCAGGAGCGTTGCAGTCTTTCAGGTTTCATAATTTGAACTGAAACTGAACATCTCCATATGACAACCAACTCCTACATTTGGGAACTCAGGGTGACACGTAAGTCCATAAAAAAGTCATTCACTTGCATAAATACTGCTCTGAGCTCCCTAAGATGGTATCTGGGTATCCTCAGATGCTGAAAAGTCAACTTTGATCTGTCTCATCTTGTAACAGAAAACAATACTTCACATGCAGGGAAAAATTAAAGTAGTATTAGTGAATATTCAAGAAGCCAGTTTGGGAAAGTTGCTGAAATGTCAAGTCTGTTTCGTCTCAGGATTCAGAGTGGTCTGACATTGCATTAACTTAAAAATAACAGCTGTCACATATGACCAAGAAATGTGGTCCCCAAAAATGCCTTTGAAAAACTGTTACATATAGTTAAATAGAAAACATGATTAATCCAACAGGTGGATTACACAAGGCCCTTGTTACTTAAAATAATTCTGCACTTAACTTCGTAAAAGGACTGTGTGAAAAAAGATCAGAAGCAATAGGAGAAGAACCTGTAACTCCCCCTTACAATATTTTAAAATACACTCTCAATTACTGGAGATACACAGAATTTTAGTGGAAAGCTGCCTTTAATTTTCAATGAGTTGTATGCTAAAAATTCATGCAATCCTCTTTTACAAGTCCCTTTTAAACACAAATTATGGCATACATTTCCCTCAGTAGGAAAATGAAGGAGGAGATTGCTGCTAAATAGTGTGTGGCTACTGCAGGACAGAGAAGACATAAGAAGCTTTTCTTTCTACAGTCCTTTCCCAAGAAAATCTCAGTCCTCATGGTGCAGCAATGAAAGGTGACAGGACTCTAACATCTGCTATTCAAACACTGCCCCCAAGGGCAACTTAATCCCAGCATATCAAAATTCCACATTGGTTATCAGGGCTTTCACCATCCACGTGAGAAAAAGCATACCCAATGCCTTGGGTTAGTTCTGATCTTTCCAGTAATTCCAAAGTGTTCAGGGCTCAATTTTTGCTGGTGTCAACTGAGCACCATGAGATGAAGAGGAAAGCATCTTTGACAAATCATTACATATTGAAGTAAATCTACAGGTGGTACAAGGCACTGATTGCACAGAGGCACAGAATGGTGATTAGGAGCAGGAGAGAATGTTCCTTTAATTAAATGCAGAAAAAGAACAGAAAAAAAAATTTAGCTAGACTGCAGCCTAGATCTTCCCTCTCTTTTTATTCCACCAGCAAATCTCCAGAGGCCTTTAAGTGGATAATCTTTTTAGAAGGTGGATAATCCAATTTACTGAATATCTTTCCTGCAGGGCAGCTTTGTCAATATATTTACCATACAATGTATACATCCTTAGTAGCCTCACTTTAAACAAGTGTCCTCTTTAATCTCTGTTATAACTGAGTCCCGCCTTGCCATGCATAAACAGCTTGGTGAGAACCTTTTATTTTCAGATGGCTGATGGCTGCTTTCCAAGGTATTAATTGTCTTTCTGAAAAGGCTTACTGGAGTCAGCACTTAAGAAAACAGAGCGCCACAATCAGCAGAGAAAAAAAAATCAGAAACTAATTCCTGGAAGATTCTGGTTGCTTATCTCCAGATATAGCAACACGTCTGCTCTTTTTTGTGCCAAATTGTAGGAGCTATTCTGACAAATCTGGGAACGCAGTTTACCTCATCAATTTACTGGGAGTATTTGCTAAATTGCAAGCTCAAGGTAGGCAGAGATAAACATAACTTCACTCAGGAAGCATTATCTTTGTGCCCCTTAATCACATTGGTTACTTGATGGTGTATGTGAGCCTGATTCCAGTGAGACATTCCTCTGATTCACGTATCCCAGGCTTCTTAAATCTGCAGTCCTCAGTCATGGGGAAAGGTCTTTAACTGTGAGGCTGCCATGCCAAAGGAAGGAGTGGACCATTACTTCTTTTTATTGAAGAGTCAACTCTAAGAAAGCAGTCAGTAATTCTGTGGAATTTGCTGCACCTTCAGCAAATGAAGATTTGTGTTTAGGAAGCACCATCCAGGTACAAGCAGCTGCAAGACTTTTGGAGTTGGGCTCTGCTCCTTCTGCAGGCAAAACCCATGGTTTTGGTACCTATATTTTCCCTCTCCAGCAACAATTCATCTGTATGCTCTCAAAATTAACCTGAAAGGAGTGTTACATTCAAATCTTTGTATTGTAAGCTGAGATTGCTAAATACAGGACAACACCCCCCAAAAATGAACCAAAGGACATAGATTACATATGAGAGCTAATTTTGGAAAGAAAATGAATTTGAAAAGCTATCACTACATTATTAAAGAGACTATGCCACAGATCTCCCTAATGAGACCTAGATAAATAATCTTGTACCCATGAAAAGGTCAGTCAGTTACCATTTTGAAGCAGTCTGTCTCTCCGGCTTATCTCCAAGAAGACCAATTAGCAATTCTCTTCTCTGCTTCTAAAAGACTGGTGAGGAAGTTAAGGTTGCCTGTTTCTGGAAGGTTTAGTCTATTCAGCACTGCGTTTTTTCAGCATTTTCACCTCCTTTGTGTTTTTGCCATACTGGTAGTGGTGATGCAGGATACAAAGAGAGTGGGCTGAGGAGGAAATGTATTTTTTTCAACTTGACAGAGATAAAAGCATATTAATATTCAACAGCTGGTGGTCATAATGGGCCCATGAAGCTGATGAGGGGACTGACAAGGCTAGCTAGAGCTTCTTGCCTGCCCATAAACATGACCTAGTGTCTATGTAAGTATTTTTGTAGAAACACAAAGAAGGCCTTGCAAACGATATGTCACAAAGGTCATTAAACTAATGGGCTGTAGTACCTAGGTTCAATTTTGGACATTGAGACTTATAAATTCTTTTCTCTGTGTTTTCTAAATGAAAACCACTGGTAAATAGAATTTTTTTCTGAAAGATTGTCTGCATTGTGTTTTAAGAGTTCTGCTACAGCCACAGAACTGTGTAAAGAATCAGAACATGTGTCTTGTACCCTGCTGGACTGTCCCCATAGCTGTGAGCTTCAGAAGAACCACAATGATCCAGGAATGGGCAAGTGCCCAAGTCCTTGTGCCTTGAGATGCTAGTTGCTGCTTGATCTCTCTGTACCTCCTTACACTGTCAGACAGAGTCACCTAATCCGTTATGTGACAAGATATTGACAAAACTATGAGCTATTCCTTCCTAACTTACAGCAATTAATGTGAAAATTAGGCAATGATGTACAGCTTTACAAGTTTCCAGGTTTTACAAGTTTCCTTTCATGGCCTTAAAGTTTTTATGATTTCTGCAATAGCTGTTCCACACAGATGCTTTACTCTTTTATGAATTATTTTAAACTGTAGTCCCACATGTTTACAACCTTTTGCTTGTGCATTGCATAGAAAACCCTGAATAACCACCACAAAACCCCCCTAACTGAACTGAAAACCCATCAATCTATTACCCTCCTCGACATCTTACCTTATATTTTCAGTATTGCTTCTTCCTTGCGTGTCACAGGAAGGTGAATATGAGGACTGGGTTACCTTTACCAGATGCTGTTTTACAGCCTTCCATCAAGGTTTCTGTTTTCTCATTAAATTAACTATCCTACCCTTTCAAACAGCAAAACTTTCTGCCTTTTCAGTTTCCAAAAGGGCAAGCATCAGTGAGTGAAGGCAGGGGATGGAGAAAATGGCATCTTTCTGCCAGAAATGTAGGGGAGAACACAAAGGTGCTCTGTGTGTATGGCTGTATGTAGAGAGATGATCTGAGCATGATGTTATTCAGCATCATGCCCGGCTCATTGGATGTAGAAAGTCCCCAACAAGAACTTTGTTGTCCTGCTCCTGGTCCCTGTGTTGGGAAATGATGTAGCTCCATGGAAGCCAACAATATTGCATGGATTTATACCCCCAGCATATCTTCCTCAACCCTTGTTATTGGAAAAAACCCCACAAGCATCTATTCAGAAGCTCTGAGCCGTGAAACCTGCACCTTTTGTACTATCTATAGTCATGCAAGCCTGGGGGGTTTTACTTCCTAAAATGAAGGCACAGAGGGGATGCAACATAAATACATTAGTGGTGTAAACACAAAAGATGGGTTTTATAAACATAAATTAGAGAAAAACTTTGGCACAAGAATGAGTGTGACTTAAGGGGCCATGAATAAAACAAAAAAAACCAAAAAAGCAAAAGCCTCTCCTGGAAAATGGAGGAAAAGCAGGGAACAGTGAAGAGCATCAAGAATGTCAATAAAGCACTTAATTAATGGGATACATGAAGTGGATCTGCGAAGAAATGGGATACAGCAGCTGGAGAGTCTCTTCTAGCCCTCCATGCTCACAAGAGAAAAAAATCTTCAAAAAACTTCAAAATGCAGTTTTCTTTGATATCAACTATGAAGTAAAACTAGCTGAAGCGGACAGGGGAATGGTTAGGTAGACAAGCAATTCTCTGTATTTTCAACCTGTTGCTTCTATAGGTCATAAGATTGCTGCTGCAGCTGAATTTTTACATAGGTGGAATCTCTGAATGTTTGAGTTTATGTGCATGGGAGTGTAGAATGACAAGTGTTCAGAAGAAGCAACATCCACTAGTGCCAAGAGAAAAGCTTTCACTATCTCAGATATTTAAAGTGTGAATTTATCTTCACCTGTGATTTCTATGTCCCATATTTAAATGATCACTGAAATTAGAGTGTTGTTTAATGTGCCCACACTTCATCTTCAATACCATGTGAGATAAATGTGCTCTCATTCTTTTTTTCCCATCTGTACATCTGACAACTTTACTCCTCATGGCAGCTTGTTCTGAGGATTTTACATGGATAAACAAATGCTGTGGTTTTGTTCTTAGGTGGCCAGAGCTATTCAAAGACAGCAGTCACTGCTGAATGACTCAGGCTTGAAATGGGAGGAAAAAGACATATGATTTCTCCTCATGACAATGCAAACTTAGAGCTTTATTTCCCTACTGTCAAGAGAAAATCTGCTCTTAAGATATGCAAACACAAAAGTTGAAGTTTACCAAGGTGCCTGATGAATTTGATAAAGTGGGAATCAATCAAAATACTGGGAAGAGTGAAAATCCTACTCCGAGTCTAGCCACATATTCCAGTTCAAGGAGACTTTAAAATAAAATGGCTTCTGTAGAGCTAAATACACCTTATCTCCTAAAGTCCGAGTCCTAAATCTGAAATCTTAAAGTACAAATTCAAAACAATGCCTCTTGATATTTTTGAGCCTGTCAGACACTAGTGATTTTCAGAGACTTTGAACACTCCTTGGCTTACTGGGAGCTACACTTATCAGACCACTGACCTGATTTCATACTGTCTTTATGAAATCTCTAATCAGACAATTAAATGCTTACTTTTATGTACTGAAATATAGAAACCACAACAGGCTTCTTGCATGAGTAAGGAAAACAAGGCTTCTTGTATGAGTAAGGTTTCTTATGTCAGTCAGGAAAATCAGGCGGGGTTTATGTGTTCAGGTGGATGAACATACAAAAGTTAAATTGGTATCCTGATGGGTGAATAAACTGGCATCCCGCTCACCACAGGGCACCATTTGAGCTGTATAAGCTGTGACCATTAAAACCAACTAGTTCTAAATGGAGTTCACTGGACTTCATTGGGGTTTTAACGCAGAGGAGAGATCATCAGTCATGTCAAAACCATGTGCTAAAAGCTGTGAAAATATATTTGAGTAACCAGCTTACTTTAAAGATGCATTCAGTTACCACTGGATTTTGATGGCAATGCCACAGAAGCAGATGTGTCAACCACAGTGGTGGAAATGACGTTCTTGATGAGGCTGGCTGAGGAAATAAAGCTGTACCATACATCAGTGCTTGTATTTTGGGGATCTAATCATCTCACATCAGGCATTTATGAAGACCATAGCTATAGCACTATCTTTGCTAAAGAAAAAATCATTTGAATGCTTAACACCGTGTATGTGACATATAACAGAAGGCAGCACCATAGCAAAGACAGATGAGATTTTTTTTTTTATTCCTAAGTTCCCAGGAGGAATTTCAACCTAAATTTGTTTCTATAGACATAAGAAAGCTCCAGCTCCTCTTCTCATCACTCATTTTCAACCTGTTTCTTAGAAAGGCTCGAGGAATTGTGTGTGGGACTCCTCTGTGAAAGCTTTTATCTTCAGCTTTTCTGAGGATGTGCAGGCATGAAAATATGTATTGACAATGTGCAACTGGTATGAGGAGAGGGAATCATCCTGTCTTATCACCCAAAGGGCTCAGCACCAGCTGGACAGATACACTGGTGTGTAATTCAAAGTGACTCTAGGACTTGTAAAGGGCAAAAGATCTTACAAATATCTGAGGCTCGGAAGGTGTTGGAAGGCATCTTTATCGATATACACGAGGTTGTTGGCTTTCTCAATTCTTCTGCAAAGAGGAAATGAAACATCAGAGAAAAATATATCAATATATTGATCTTAAAATTGTGTTTGTCCCATGATGTAGTGGAAAAATATGCTGAGATTTTCTTCACGACAGCAGAAGATCTGGATAATTTCAGGGAGCAGCCTACCATAGACAGACAGATCCCACCACCTTTTGATCATGGCAGTAATCTGAGAATAAATTTTCACCTGAGCAGATAAAGAAAGAGACAGCTAGATAAGAAGATGGAAAAGACAAAGGGCAATTTCAAATGCTCCTATAATGCTACAAATTCTTCAGTGCTTACCTGAACCAAACTGCAAAACCTTTGATACTTGCCTATAATGAATCTTTATAATTGTCTCCTTTGCATTTAGATTGCTCATTACTTACATTTCAAGTAGTTTGGGAAGGTTGGAAAACACATTTGCTTCTATGACCTCCAAGGCATCGTTCTGTGAGATCTCTCTGAAAAATAATATAGGAGTCAAGATATTTCAAGTCATGTGAAGCAGAAACTGGAGAAGTGAAAAATTCACAAGGAGCTTCTTCTCAGATTACTGATGAGTTTTAAAAACAAGGTGGATATCAGATAAGAAAACAGACACACTGGTGAGTACTGCTGTGGCAAGCAACAACAACAGTCAGGAGCAGAGATCTGAGGCGGGAGTTTGTATCTGCAGCATCAGCCTTGCATGTCCTTCTGTTACCGTTCCCTGTGCTTTAGGTCTATCCATCATGGGCTACTGGACTTCTGACATTACTAATTACTGATAGAAATTTAATGAAACCTTTTAACTCAGTGAAGAAAAGAGGGGATGAAGGTGGCTGAAAACAAAGACAGCTAAAAAGTTCCCAAGAAATATGACACAACTGCAGCAACAGGACACTTCTGTCTTGACCCAATGGAAAGTAGAGAGATTAAAATTAAGCCACCAGGAGATGTGCCCTTGTTAACAGCAGCTGGAGACCACAGAAGTGAAGAAGTCTTCCACACCTTGGAGCAAACCCTATTTGACATGGTCTGTACACAGGTAATGCCCACTTACAGCCAGAGAACTGCAGAATATAAATGGCCAGTTTACTGCTATCACCACACCAGAATGCATCTGCTGCTAGCTCAGAGCACATATTTCTTTGCTTCCTTAATCTATGGGATGGCAAAGACAGGGCTCAGGCTCTGGTGTAATTTAGAGCTCAGGAGTTCTCTTGGTGAATCAAGTGGGCATTACTGCACTGTCCCATGTCCCAATCACATCACTTATCCTGGCACTGACCAGGAAGGTCGAGGTAAAGATAGCCATGCCAAAAGATTCCACACTGCCAATTTTTGGAAATGGTGCCAAGATGTTATTTTTTCAGGCTGAGGTCAGCTGTAGGAAATAAAATTTGTAATACAGCTGTAATTCAGTGATAGTGTTATGGTCTATTGCATTATAATCATAAGGTAACTGCACACATCTTTGGAATGAAACCTTGGATAAATAGATTGCAAACTGGATGACACTTGTTCCGGATATCTTGTTCTTTTGAGATTATGATGGTTGCAAATAGATTCAAATAGGCCTCAGGTAAAACATGAGATTGTAAAGTCAGGTGCAAAGTCAAAAAATAACCACAAAAATTATTCAGAGGAATATAAAAGTATTCCACTCTCTTCTAAGTAATAGCTGAACATACCTGACATATTACCTGCCCATTTAAGACAAACAAAAGCCTTGCAAAAGAAGATGTGTTTTTCACCTGCCCTTTTCAGTATTAAAAATAGGCCTTAGTGGTTTAATATTTTTTAGTTTAATAAGAAACTTTCCTTCCTGTTTCCTCAAGTTTTTTTATGGAAGAAATCCAGCTCTGCTCTGCTCCAAGAGCTCTAAAGTGGCTGGAGAATAAGAAAGTTAAAGTATATGAGAATGGACAATGGGTGCTTGGCAGGGTGCATTGAGGACTAGATTCATTTAGCAGTGCTGAACCACCAGCTCACATGAGTGTGTTCCTCTTTATTATTTAATTTTCAGCAGCAACAAAATATTTCAACTGAGACAGGAATTCCTCCACGCCATGTGAGATACACAGCCATTGCTAGGGATGCTTCAAAGACTTTTTATCACCTTCCAGTTTTCTTTAAAAATAATTACAAGATATAAGTAGAAATATCCAGAAATATAGAATAGAATAGAATAGAATAGAATAGAATAGAATAGAATAGAATAGAATAGAATAGAATAGAATAGAACACTCCCTATGAGGTATTTATATGACAGTATAAAATGCACTTGCCTAACTACAGTCTCAAAGATTTAACAACATGGGACATGTCTCACACTTTTAAGGTTTGGTCTGGTTTTCCTCATGCTTTTTTTGGGTCAGCAGGTGTATATTTGCCATTCCCCACAATCTAAAAACCAGTTGTCTAGAAAAAAGAGTATCTTCAGAAAAAGCAGCATGTTTAATACCAACAAATACATTTTGCCAGAAGATACTTCATGTCACTAAGAGTGCAGCGAAAAAATGTCGCAGACGTGTTGTCCTTATACAGAGAAAAAAGAGTCATTAAGAAACCATAATACAGTTGTGACCTCACCCAGCAGATAGTGCTGCTGAGGGTAATAATTTTTTATGATCCAATCTGCTATCTAACTTTGGAGCAACTTGGATGACACAGCTTTTTAAATGGATTGCTTAAAAATGAATGTTTCTGCATCAGAAGAGTGTTTTGGCTTCCTAAGAGTGTGATAGGTTATTTGCTTTGTTTTGATTCTAGAAATGGAAGATATAGATCTGATTAAGGTAGGGCACAAGCAAGCCATGGCACTCTGGAAGGCTTGGAGAATGCCTGGTGAAGGAAAGGAATGAAAAGAGGTAGGAAGATAGGAATCTCTAAACTGTTTTTGCAAGATTAGGTTTTTAAAATAGTAAGTTTTTTAGAGATTATGTTTTAAACAGAATTAAATAACACCCGTGTGAGGGGGCTTTCAGAGACATGGGAAATGATTTGGCTTTCATTTTAACATTCCCATTCACAGGTACAAAGGCGACAGTCTTTTTTTTTTTAATCAGGTAATGAAAATATGGACATATATAAATATGTCCATTTAAAATGACTTTTTTTGGTCTTCCAGCTGAAGCATACCTCTTTTGCAGCTGTTGACGTTATGAGCATCTCAAGATCAGTAAAAGGAACAGAAGGGAAAATTGTCAGTGGCAGAAGGCAGTAACCCTTCTGGTGCTGGGCTGTGTCCTCTGTGTTCAGGAGATTGCAGTGATGAGGGAAAAGACCCTCTGTCCTTTGCAATGAACTGTATCCTCTGTTACACTCTCTCCAGGAAATCCTGTTGGTGATGACCTTACTCATCATTGTTCTTTGCAGATGAATCACAGTTTTGGGCTGCACATAAACCTGACAGAGCTGTTGTTCAGGTAGGAAGGATAAAAAAAAATTAAACCATCCTGTTTAGGAGATCAGTCACACACTGTGAACAATAGGCAGCACCAATCTGAGGTTTGGTTGTATAATTTGTGTGAACTATTTATTCATACCTAGCAAATAGTGCACACCTGCTCCTGGAAATCCCAAGCCACACTGCCTTGGATACAGGCATCCATGACATTAAAAGTGCAAACCACTGCTGTTCACATCAAACAACCAACTCAGCAGACTCAGATCCTCTGTAGGAGAGCGCAAATAATACCTGAGGCAGCAGCTACAAAGAGAAAAAAGGGATTGTTGGCTTGTTTGTGCAAGTGATTTGTCTTACAGTATAAATACACACAAACAGATGATTGCTTATAATGCAGATCTGATTATATGTCATCAAGAGAGAAGACGGGGCTGTTATTACGTTGTTTGTTTGGAATGAATGGCACTACTAGTGCTGCTGGTAGCTATGGTAGGAAACTCAGCCGGCAATCCCAGCATCACTACTGAAACAGACAAGCCTTGGAATAGATGGTGTGCAAAACAGTCAGGGGCAATTTCTCAAAAAAACCCCAAATATCCCAACCACCCAATGGTTGAAAAGTGCTTAGGCATCTGCCTGAGCTTAGTTTTCACTGCCTGCAGAGTTGTACTGAAGTCAACAGTGATCCTTGAAAGCATAAACTGTTTACTGAAATACAGCCTAAAAGATGAAAAAGCATTCAGTAAACACATTTTCCAAAGGCACAAAAGCCAACTGTTTTTATGGCTCTACGACGTTACATCACATGATTAAGGGATTTCCTCTAATTTGCCACTAAAGAAGCAAACTGGAATCATTGTTACCCATTCCCCAGCTATGGAGTGCAGTATATGATTTCCACGTTTGACAGTCAGAGCCTGTGTTAGAAGAGAGATGGAAAGTCATTCAATCTGCCTGCAAAGCTGCCCTTAGGCAAGGCCAGGGGTACAACTCCGTGGCATCTGTGGCAGAGTCTAGTGTGATCCATAGGAAGGATTCCTCTTCAAACCAGTTGCACTCAGAGCGCAACCCATAAAAATCAAGATACATCCAAATGGCCTTTTAAACAATTCTGTTAGCAAGGGAGTTAGAGTTCATAGCAGTTTCTTTGTAGGGCACTAAAGGAAAAGTCTCAGAGTAACCAAAGTCTTACAGAAAAAACGAGACTCTATTAAACTCATAAACTAATGATCTTGGGACCAAGTGGTGTCCTATTTCAAAATGACAAAAGAATAATAGATTGGAAGTTTATGTCTTTTATGATAGGAATTCCTTTCAGGATCAGAGTGGAGCATGCAGGGATAGGACATAGGGTAATTTCTTCTCCTGCTTGGAAATATGAAACACACTTTAAAAAAATGTGTGTTTATGTTTGCGTGCCTGCATACAGATAGAGAAGATTAACAAAGATCAGTAAGTGGTAAGTTGTGCCAAAAGAAGAGCAGAGCATATAGGAGGCACAAGAGCAGCTTAGGCCAGCATTAGCCCCTTACATGATGCCCAGAGATGTGTGACTTCGAGCATGAAGACCTTGTAATTCCAGCAGCAGGAATGACAGAGAGAAACTGCTGCCCACCTGGTGAGCTTGGCTGCCTGATGGCCACAGTAAATGTGGGATTTATGGATTTCTGTATTTCTTCTCCCCGTGGTGGACTAGCAGAGGGGCCTGCCCTGTCTGTCAAGGCTTCTCTGGTCCTTCCTGGTGTGTGCACCTTGCCCACAGATGTGGCACATGTTGTGAAGAAGGGATTTCCCCCCTCTCCAGGAACACGGTCCTACTCTGTGGTCCTGGTGGTGACATCCCTGTAAACTCCTACAGCCAGAGGGGGTACGTACACAGGCTATACACTTGATCTGTTCACCTTGTATTTCCTGTGATACATTATAGTTGGGTCTTTATTGGCTATTATCCTTCGCCTTTGATACAGTTTTTTTGTGGCATAGCTATCCTGTGGATTCCCATGAATGCTTTTCTTTCACTCTATAGGTACCTGCAATCAGCAGTGATGCTGGAGGTTTAAGGTTCTGATTCCTAGAGCAGGTGGCCTCATTGTGCTCTCTGTACTGCTACAAATCAACAGCATCAAGTTCATTTAAGGGAAAAGAGAAGGGAAAAAAGGCCATCAACGCTTATTTTTCTCCCTTTCTATAAATATAAATACTCTTTAGAGCAATTTTACAGGTCAGTTTACTCAGTGGTTTGACTGATGTCACAATTTATGTGAAGCTTCAGAAGTAAATGTGGTGTCGCCCAGGCAATCCTGCCCAGCATTCACTGGGTGTGCCCCCAGGGGACCAGCCTGGGACGTGTCTGAACTGGAAAATTAAACACCTGGCTACCTCTGTCTCCTCTGTCTACCTCCTCTCTGTCATGGATGGAGTGGCTCTTATTTCTTCATCCTGATCAGAAACAAGCCTGTCTAAAATCTACTTTTGAAAACTTCCCTCTAAAGTGACAGGAAAATGCTACTACATTGATTTTAACAGGTTACAAAAGGAAAGCCATTTTTCTTAAAAATATTAGAGACTTTTGACCTTTAAAAAATAGATAGTTGACACTTTGTCCTGTCACTTTTCCTTGTAAAGATGAAAAACTTGTCTCCCTACCATGATTTATTGAACACCAGGGAGTTACAGGGTAATATCTGTTATCAGATATTGATGTTTCAGAAATGAAATCAAGGACTGACTCTTCTCATCATCTCTTTGCTTTGCTGAAGATATACACGTGCTTTACTGAATAAGTGGAAAACCCATTTAACCAACTGAAGACTAATAGCAACTCCACAGTTAGAGCCAGATAGTGTATGCATCAGCCTTTGAGGGAGAATATCTGGAGGTGCCAGTGCCATGCCTTCCTGTCTTCTCTAAAGGGCATGAAACCATGTTCTCAAATAAATCCCTGCAGGCATGGGGAAAAAAATAAAATGCAAATTTCTGCACAGCAGACAGAAGCAAAGGGGATTTTATTTCCATCAGTGCTTTAGCACCATGCCAGCAATCCAGATGAAAGTCTGTGGAGAGTTTGGTTGCATCAATTTAACTGTCCATGTAACGGTTTTAAATTGGTCTCTCTAATCTGAAAAAGCACATGATTAGTCTGCAGAATTGAGACTGATAACAACCAGATCTAACAGACGAAGCTACATCATTACAAGAATTGATTTTATAATCAGTACAGTTTGGAGGGATAGGTATCTCCTCATTCTCCAGCACTAAGGGAGTGTATTATACTCCTTTTAGTTCATTGCCAGCAATGCTGAAAATGAGTGAAACTTTGTAGGGTCAAATAAGAAAAAGGGTCTTTGGAGGAAATGGCAGCTTTCCACAGAAATCTGGCTCCACACAGGCAGATTGCCCCCAGAGAGATGGGGCTTAGAACTTAGTGCCCTCCAGCCCCTGGGACAGACATATCTGCTGCAACTGGCTTCAGGTAATACTACGTTTTATCTTTGACTATGAAAGCTTGCAGGGAAGACAGAAAAATGTGTGTAAAATAGAAACACCCACTGAGTCAATGTCACTTTTCCCCCTTAGGCATGATGGGCTCCAGAGGATGTTGAGGCCATGCTGGCAGACAAAGATGGGTGTTCAGGGACTTTCTCTTTCAGAGATGCTTATATTCCTAAATTGTAACTCCTTCCATGGAAATGGGCAAGCAGCATTTATTGCCACTTATCTTGTATTACTCCTCTCTTGGCTTTAGTAGCCAGCTAATGATGAATAGTTTATTAAGATGACCTGGGCAGATGAAGAAATTACATTTGAGACAATCATTCAGGAGAGCAGCTGAACGAGGAAGTGCAGCAAATAATTTCTGGGAAAAATCAATAAGCAGACTGTCTTGAACTAGGAGAACATGTGGCTTCCAGAACCCAGTGACAGCCTTTCCAAACACATCATCCTGAAGCAATGCTCCCAGATACTTCAGCAGACAGTTTTGAAATGCTTTAAGGAAGCACACATTCATGAGAGACCTCTGGAGGACAGTTCATTACTAATTCAAATACATTACAGAAACAGGAATATCCAGGAAAACAAGTGCCTCATATAGGCAGAGTTAACATTTTAGCTAAGAGAGGAAATTCTAAAAAAAAAAAAAAATCATTCTTACTCCTCAATTTTTGCACTAAAAATTCTCCCAGAACACTGAGTATTATTCACCAGAGCAAATCATATGGTACATACACCCACTTCAGTGAAAATAAATCTCCATGACTTGACCCATCAAAAGAAAAATATTAGAATTGTCTAATGTTAAGCCCAATTATGAATATAGACATCATCCAACAGCCGCCAGAACCACGCACTACATCTATCAAATGTTTTCCTGAAGGGATTTAGGTTTCTCTTATTCAGTGTTATGAGTTCTCCCTGTGAAATATTCTTTTCCAACACAGAGATTTCCTTGTCTCCTCTTTTCTATTTGCATTCATTATTCTCTTTCATAAAAGCTACTTACTATCCTTATGTTTTGTGTCTAACTGAAGCCTTGACCCTTACAAACTCTTATCCTTGAGCTTTGGCACCAGGCTCAGCTAAGATGGTACTGCATAAATGTTTGTATGATTACATATAGCCTAACCAGGGAAAATGGTATTATTTTATGCTTCCAAAGTTAAATCCAAACCTCTGCCTTGCTACAGACTGCCAGAGAAAAAACATGCACCACCAAAAGCTACTAAATCAAAAGCTTTACAAAACAAGTGTGCAACGAGACTTATTTATCTAATTATGATACTATCATGAGCGGAAAAAATTATCATTAACCCCAAATCTGCAGGTTCTGTATTGGAGGATGCACAGATGACGTGCAAACATGGGAATTACACACAATCCCTAACCCTTTTTCCAAGTGGCATCAAAGATGAGCCTGAATTAAAATACCTAGAGTCTTATTTTACAAATAACTGAACAGCTATCCACTATGAAGCCTTGGATATACTTCCACCTGAGTTATAACCCTTATCAGTAAACACTGCAAGGTTGCACTCAGATAAGAAAGTCTTAAAGGGGGAAGGGAAGATGTCATAAAACTTGGGTCAAAATACACTATAAAAATATATTTCTATGTTTGTGTGTGCATACACACAATATTCCAATAAAAGCAATAAAAAAATAAACCCATAGTCACAGGATGGTTCTTACTCACTGAAAGCAGACAGCAGCTGCCTTTCTGTAAATGAGGTCTCACCTCATTTACAAGGAGGCTGCTCCTCCCACCCCTGCTCTGTAACCCACTCTGGAGAAACACTAAACAAACAAAGGCTTTCTGCTCTTGTGGGGCTTTCACAAGGAAATCCTCAGCCTGGACCCAGCCCTTTGATGAGGAGCCGTCAGGAAGAACCATTCCATAGGAATGAGGCAAAACCCTTGAGAACCCAGAGGCAATTCTCTGCCACTTGGGAACAACCTGTTCCTCCTGTGTCAGAGTACTTTGATCTACCTGGGAACCCTTCTCCTCCCCACTGTCCTGGGTCATATATAACTGGGGCACAGAATGTATTTGGACCTAGAGATGATGCAAAAAGCTGTATTGGAATTAGGTCTTCCTTCTTCATCAAGAGAAAAGAGGAATCTTCCTCTCTAGCCACAACACTAAACAAGGAGACTGAAAAAGAAATGTGTTTTGAATAAAAAATCATGTTTTCCTTAGAAGTTGCGGGTCTATTCCTTTGCTGAACAGCATTGCATATACTTATGATATTTTTTCTGTCCGACTTCTTCTATTGATGTAAATAAAATGGAACCTACAGTGTTTTCACAGCATGCAAACCTGGCAAAACCTTTTGTATTTCCAGTAATACCCTTTGAGAAAATACTACTGATAAGGGAAGAAACAATTCTTCAAGAGATCCCAAACCACAAAAATTACTATTTGGAAAAATCATGCTGATGAAACATACTTAAGAAACGAATAAAGAAAATTAAATCCATCATTTTTGATAAATATCATTGCTTTAGTTGAGAGTGAAGAAGATTTCAGAATCTGCAGTAAAAGGAATGAAAATCATTTGGTTTTAATAGTGGATCTGTATTTACATTAACATTCTACATTTTAGAGGAGTGCATATTTTCTTGCCATTTTGAATAAGTGTTTTCTCTAGAAAGCACACAGCTCAACACACAGAACTTCTCTAAGTATACAAACTTAAAGGCAACCTTGTGACAGAAAATTAGTTCAGATTTAAAGGAATGTTATTTGCATGTTAAATACTGAATTAAAACAAAAGGAAAAATGATACACTGTTTCTTTTTCCACCAGATGGGAAAAAACCCCTTGCATTTTTGAATTACTTTAACAGCAAAATGAAGAAACAAATATAAAATTATGGAACATGATCAGAATTCCCTGTGAAAGATGCTTTGTCTTGAAGTTACTCAAATTTGGACCAGATCCCTGGACAGAAGGGCATTTTTCTTACATGCAGAAAGATACAGCAAACAGAAAGTAACCAGCAGCTCCAGCACACACCATGTTCTTCTACACATGTTCTTATAGGGTTGCATTATACTCTTTCCATCAGTTTCAAGATGGCTCTGCAGTGTGGCTATGGCTAAGAGATTTCCTAAATGAATCCCTTGTGCTCCATTTGAATGCCCTTGGCGGAGACAGTTATTTATACAGCAGCTTAAATTCATGGGCTTTTAATTTTTGTCTTTGCCCTGGGGGCTGAATTACTGAAATCATGCAATTGGGGCTTCAAAATGGCAGGGTCAGGACAGTGGCAACTATTTAACTTCAGGACCACACAAAGCCCCACATCAGATATTTTGGATTTAGTTGATCCGAATGAATTCAAACATACTTGTATATTTTGATTTTTTTTGGTGTGGTTTTTTGTGTGTGTGTGTTTGTTTGTTGTTGTTGTCTTTTTTTAAACTGGCACACACTTCCAATCAATTTTATAACTTATTTTCTGTTAAACGAATGAACCTCTGTGAGCATGCATTCCCAAGAAGCCACACAGAGAATATTTATCTATGAGGCCTGTTAAAAGAGATTAATGCTACAAAATTACTCCACTTCTGCTCACTTTTTTCTCTGTGTGCTGCTAAAGTAAATTTAAGGACATTAATACACTGAAGACTGGGAGGGGCAGAGAAACTCCCCTGGAGTTCAGGTTATGACCTGAACTCAGGACATCACTCTCTCCCATCTAGACCTGTGACTCTCTCTCGTAGATACATTTTGCCTCTTCATTCAAAGTGTCCAGAAGGGTAGCACCAGGATGCATGCTCTTATATCCTCCTCCTTAAAGATCTGCAGATGGAGACATGTTAGGAGAGGTCTGCTTCATCAGCTACACCAGTGACTTAGGAAGATGCCAAAGGAAAAGAAAGAAGGCCCTCATTAAATAGGGAGAATGCACTTGATTTCCTTTTAGGTCACCTTTAGTTAAAAGTGAGGTAAAAAGACTTTATTGATGTGGCTGGCAAAATCTTCTATTTATCCACAGAAAAGGCACAGCACAGCCAAAGCAATCAAACCTTCCCACAGTACCCCACAAAGGAGTGTGGACACCCACTGAGACCCCATTTCAAAGTCTGGCCAAAAGAGGCTGCTGCTGCTGACAACCAGCTGTGGCAGCCTTAGCTTGCAATGAATCACCGTCTCCTGAGGGCACAGGCTGATATCACCCTCCCATGGTACGCCAGCCATCAGCCTACCCATGTGAAAATAAAACATTCATCACACACATGCCAACTGGATATGAACAAATGACCCAGAAATCTGGAGGGTTCCAAGTCCTATTACCCTCTGCCTGAGCCATTCTCCTGTCACTTGAAATTTGTTGTGACACATTTTGTGTGGGGTGCTGGGTGGAGAACAACCCAAAGCCTACTTTGTCATTTTGTCTTAAAATTATGTATAACTCATTCAACATACAAATATAAGAAAAAATATACCATGAAAGAGGAAAATGTGGTAGCAAGGGAAAAACTTCCTTGTTGCATATTAGGTTTTAATTTGAATTCCAGCATATATCTGAATGAATTATATTTTTTAATTTGTTTAACTATGCTAATAGTTACCATGCACTAGTGGTTTTAGCAGCATTTTCCCTTTATATGTATGACTCAAGAATTGCCATAGCAACTCGTTTCCTAATTAGCCTTCAGTTACTAACAATCAACATGATTAGACAAGGTCAGTGCTGGAGTAAGAGCTGGAGTAAGCTCTACAGATTTTAAAAACAGGCTACTGAAAGTGAATAACAGCAAGATGAGGAAGAGAGGGCTCCTGGATGGTCTTCCTCAGAGAAAGGTGGTCTTCCCAAAAGAATGATTATTGCTCTGCCATTACTCACTATCCTGTGAACCAAAGGAGTCGTGGCAAATGAGAGCTTTGCCACTGGAGTGCAGAGAGCTTTCAGTCTGCCAACAGATTCACAAAATGTGGTGAATAGAAGCATCCTTACATGTGCAGATAAAAAGATACCTTACTGTCACATTGCTGGGACTCAAGTTGACTCCACTACATCAAAACCAAGAACAAATATGTCCTAGATTTTTATCAATATTGTAGTGGTGCGTGAGCTGTGCTCACAAGTTTTGGGTTTATATAATTAATGTTATTTATGTTGGGAAAATGGTCTATTCCAAACCCCCCTGTTTATAGCTGCATTTGCAGTGATTGTCCCTTCCCCCGGAGCCTGCCAGTCATCCAGGAAAAGCCTCTCCCCCTTCTGGAAATCTCGGGGGAGACCTGGCTTCTGATTGGAACAGGTTCTGGAAATCCCCTTCCCCCCCCTCTCCAGGGATTGGCCCTTTTGTGTGTCAATCTACCCCCCAACTCCTCCCTTTGTATCCCCCTATTGGTGGAAAGTTTATGTACACGCCCCCTGGTACCTGTCCTCTTAAGCGGGGGTCCGGGCGGGGCTGCGCTCTCTCTCGCTCACTATCCATGAGGTGAGGACAGGTAATAAACATCTCCTGTTATACCTCAGAAGAGAGCCTTCCTTTTCCTCCATCGCCATAGCTGCTAACTTACATCTAGTGCTTGCCAGCCAAAAGCCCACCGAGTGGGTTTCTGCAGATCTGTCCAGTGGGCCCTACCGATAACTGAGCACGCTTCAAGCCAGGGGCCGGGCACGGCAAAGGGATCACTGATCAGTGACCCACGGAGGGTAAAAACGCCACACAATATGAAATCAATCTCCTTGTGTGGGAAAGGTGCCTTAAACCTGGAGGCTGTCCAGTTCACAGGAAGATGTGGCCTTGGAGTTAAGCCTGTGCAGTGCTTTGTTGAGACCCCATTCGGAGGCCGTCCCTCTGGAGACCTGAGTGATTGCCCACTGCTGACACAATTCCCCCCTCATTTTTACAGTCTGTTTCAGTCATTAACATGTTATCTGTTACTCTGAAAGCACAGTGCCTGGCAGCACAGTAGGGTGGAAATATAATGTGCTATTCAGAGCTACTCTGGGTCCTGGGAAAACAAAACAGGATCCTTGATACTGACAGATGAAGGCTTGTGAAAAGCCACTTGTTAGTGTGTTTGGATCTGCTAACAAGAAACACAGGCAAAACTGAGCCTATTTAAAAAAAAACAAAACAGTTTGTGTTGTCAATTATACCTGGACACATGGCTGTCGCAGATGAACTGAAATCCATTTACTTTCCCCTGTAGAAATTCATTGCCTTTTGGCTCTGTCCTCTGCTCCTCCCTGGAGGTTACTCCTCTGCTGCAAATGTGCCTCCAGCCTCAGCTCATAGCACTGGGTCCCTTAACAGAGGGTCAGGATCAGGGAATTGAGTAGCCAGGATGGCACATGGCGAGAATGCAATGACAAAAGAGTCTGGACAGTGCCTTGTTAGGGCACTTCAAGTCATGGGTTTTGAGGCAATGTGTCTTGACCTTCCTCTGCACAGGATGTCTCAAAGAAGGATGAAAGGGTTTTAAGCTCAAAAAAAGGCAGCTTTGATTAGAATATCAACTAGGATAATTAACTTTAGAGCAGAAAAACCTTACAGGATATTGGAAGAGAACTGGGAAGATTTTATATCCTCCCTACCCTGACATCCAGTGTTTTTGGAGGTTTGGAGTTCATAGGATCATAGAATAGTACAGGTTGGAAGGGAATTTTCAAAGTAATGAAGTCTACCTTCCCAGAGGGACATCTACTAGACCAGGTTACTCAGAGACCAAAACAAGCTGACCTTGAATGTTGCCAGGGATGGCTCGTGTTTCAGCTCCCAAACAGTCAAAAGCTTCTTCCTTATATGTAATCAAAATCGATCCTCTTTTAGTTTAAAACCACTACTCCTTGTCCTGCTGCAACAGGCCCTGCTGAAAAGTTTGTCCCCCTCTTTTGTGCAGTCCATCTCTAAACACTAAATGACCAGATTCCTCAATGGCTTGTTCCTAGTGGCAGTAAGCTCTGCTCAGACCACTTGTAAATTCTGTCCATTGCCCCTGGGGCTGCTCCCTCATCTCCAGGGCAGTCCTTGAGTGACACATATCCATCTCTGGCCTCTAACTCTCCTACCACTGGCAGCCCCTCAAAGTGGCAAAGCCCCTTTTACCCCACAAGGGAAATACCAGCACTCCTTCCTCCAGGGAGCTCTGCTGCTGCCAGCTTTCTTAAAGAGCCTCATCTAATTGGAAACAGAAATAATAAATAAGCACGTTCTTTTCACTGCATCATGCTCACCCATTCTCACAGCACAGATGGGAAAAGCATAAATCTTAAAAATCCAGCACAAGAAGTCTTGAAAATGTGGGGAATAAAGATGAAAAGCAGATCACTATAAAAACCTCATTCCAAATAAAAGATAAGATTGACAAAGGGATTAGACATGTCTAATGAGCATCTTCACTTCATAATTACACTAGAAAGGATAAACATTTCCAGATAAAGAAGTAGATCTTTGTGCTCTTAAGCAGAGAAGCAACACAGAAGTAAACAATGCTTCCAAATAAAAAATGCCCTGCTTTAATTCTGTCCCCACATGAAATTCTGCATTATTCCCGTATTTAGTGAAGAAACTTCTAAGCACAAAAAATGGTGGGACCATTCCTGGTGTTTGTGCTGAGAACTCCCCTATTTATTATATGCATTTCTTCTCAGAGGAGGAAGCACCCTATGAGGTGGGAAAAATATATTCTCCATGTGGATGAACTATCCCACAGTTGTTCCAGAAATGTTCTCTTGAATGCCCTCTTTCAGAAAGTGACATCAACAGCTCTCAGAGGTGAGGTTCTGAACTGGGAAAGTAAAAAGCTCGTCCCTGTCCCCAGCTCCTAGTCTTCTGCTGACTAGTCTGGAAAACTTTCAGACATCAAGAGTTCTCCAGCTTTCTGCATTTCTCTCACAACCATTTGTAATTTCCATCTGTGGTATTGGCTCCCCAAATATTCAAAATATTTTCTGGCTTAGTATCTGTCTACCATTCTAAATCCTTGCAATTTAAACGTTTCCCAGACTACTCTCTTTGTATATACCAGCACACATGCATGTATTTAAGTATATATATTCTTCCAGGTGGTGAGTAGTTTAGTCACAAAAGGTACACCACTCTTACTTATTTTTAAAGAATCACACACATATATGGAAGTCTTCATCCAAACCAGATTTCTGCTCCAGAACTCAAAACAAATATTCAGTGTTTTGAGAGCAAATTATTCTTGGCTTGGTCACAAAACAAACAATGGGCAAAATGAATCTCTGGTTTTACACCTGGGATGAATTAGGGCCAGCAGAGCCTTTGATAGAAAAATCAAAGTGCAGCTCACTAATAATGATAAAATGCTCAGTTGCCTCTCCACTGAGCAAAGGAGCCATCAAACTAATGATTAAATCCACATCAATCATTTGGCATAATAAAAATAAAGTCTGTGCAATATAATGTTGTCAGAGAATCAACATCGCCTGCTTAGAAAATAAATGTCTTGACTTCATCTCAGCATTTGTTTTCCATAAATGCTGAGGGTTATATCAGCATTTGTATTGAAATGGGAAACATTCCTTCATTGCAACATGTCAATTCCACTAGCATTATTCCTAAAATAAACAAAAAAGCTGGATAAAATTAATATGGGAAGGTGTTCCTGAAATCCTCCTGAAACTGAATTGCCATTTCCAATCTAGTGCCAGACTTCTTTCTACAAACAATATTTAGTAGTGGCAACAATAAATATTGAGGCAAATCCCATTTAGAGCAAATTGGGCACAATTTCAAGGAGGTCACACCTTTTGCTTTCACTCGCTGGTACAGTTACAATACACTCAACAAGATTAACAGAAAAAATACAATAGAAAACTTTTTTATAGTTAGAAAATACCTTTTTTCTTCTTTTCTTAAAAACCCTTAATTTTGTATTTACACTCCTGTTTTTGAGTGAGTACATTTTAATTCTGAATTCTCTCGAGAAATTTGGGAGTCAATATGTAACAAACACACAAAAGAGAACATTTTTTGAAAATTATTTGGGAATATTAGAATGAATATACTGATTTTATCAAGAAAAAGATAAGTATTTAATTCAGGACAATATTCTGAGACATCACATGAGAAAAACTACATATTTTGCCATGTATGAGTGATGAATTATATTTGAAGATATAAAATGTAAATAGAACCGGCAATTTTGAGTTCTTAGCTCCATGGTATATGCAAATAAATATGCAAATTTAATAAATGTACCAATAAATGTACCACCTTAAGGATTATTTTATGTTAATTAGTAAAAATGTATTTTTATATTTATGAAGTCACTTAGATGGTCATTTATTCTACCTTGAAAGCACATGAATCTCATAATAAAATACAACTTGAAACTTCCTTTATTTCCAAATAGAGTGAATCTTCTGGAGGAAAGAGATGAAAACTGAAGAAATTACAGATTTTGGGGAAAAAATTTTGATTTTGCCAACATCCATCCTTCCCTCTTGGAACAAAAAACCCACCCAAAAGCACCTGGGATGAATGTCAAAAAGCTGGCCAGAAAGCAGACATAGCAGCCTCCTCAGCACGCAGTGACCATACCCACAGGAAAAAAGAAGAAAGATTATGGGATTAACTCTGCACCACAGGATGACCATCAATTCTGAGGCTCCTTGCTAGGTTTGCCAGTCACAATAATAGCTTCATGCCTCTAATGCAAGGCCCTAGACTGGGGCTGCCTTGCAATACTTAATGATGCAGAGGAAGGAAATATCTCCCTGTGATGCTGAACCTCCAGTCTGCCTGGCACAGCTTCTTGCTCTAGTGGTGGCAGGGGAAGACCAGCAAACTGTCTAAGAGCAGGGCCAGCCAACTGAGAAATAATCTTACTAATTGAGAAAAAAATCTTGATAATTCATAACATTTTCAATTACACATGGTTTTGGTGGTGTTTTTTTGTTTTTGTTTTTGTTTTTGTTTTTGTTTTTGTTTTTTTGATTTTGGTTTTTTTGGGGGGGGGGTTGGTTTTTTTGACTGTTGGGCTGAGACCTTCTTTCAGAACTATGCATTTCACCCTCAAATCTCATTTTGGATGAATGAGGCTCCTTGAGAGCCTACACTTATATATGCAAAAGGGCTATCATAATTTAACATGCACTTAGTTTTATCTGTTTTGTTAGCACGGAGGTAGGCAGAAGAACACTGGATCAAAGCTGCCTCTTAAAACATCAGAGTGGGAACTCACACAAGCATTTGCCCACATTTCATATTTTATGAATTCAGGTAACCTGAACAGTATGTCACTTGGGAGAGGCATTAAAGCATTTAGCATACATTCAGACAAGTTTGTTCCCTTTTTTCCCCTCTCTCTGTCTAGACAGCTGTAAAACGGACCTGAAATGATGTGCAAGATGATTCTCCCATTAAATACGTCAGTCTTCAATGCTGGCTTCACAGCGATGCAGTTAACAAATAAAGATTCTGCTAACAGTTCATTACCACAAAGCTCATTCTTGCTCAACAAAAGCAAGTAATGACAAAATGTATTTTCTTTCTAAATTTGTTTTATCAAAGAAAGCAAGCATCAAGATACAAAACCACATAGAAAGAATTATGAAATATTTCTTTCTTGTGCTCTGATGTGTTTCAATTAAAATATGCAAATATTAACTTCTTGGGGGACTTTTTGAATAGAAAATTTAAAAATGTTGATATGGACACTATTAATTGATTTTACTTTTCCTAGCTTCTTCTTCTATGGGTTTTTACTTTATTTGTAATTTTGTTCCACCCAAGCATTAGCAAAAGACTGAGATCAGATTAACTTTCCCTGAAATGTAGCAAAACTGTAATTAAATCTCTGCTCTTTGACACTGGCAGTGAGTAACTGACACAGATAATAGATTTCTCCTCCAGTTTTTGTAATTGTGCAAGGGATGACAACAGTAACTGCAAGTGGAAGATCTACAGATAAGCTTTGGCAAGGAAAAGCAGAATACCAAGCGATGATGCAGCAGAAGGTTTATAGATTATAATAAAGCCACTCAGTCTTCATTGCTTATTGTGTTTAGAACGCAAGGCATACGTGAAAGAAACTGAATTTAGAACACCCGGCTTCCTATATTTTCACACCAAACACAAAAGTTTGCTATCCAGGGGGTGATGTTCCCAAAGGCTGCAGGAGGGTTCCCTGAAGCAATGGCACTGCCTGGAGAAGTACCCAGGCAGGTCACAGCTGTACGGAGAGACACTGGAACTGGGCACTGCTCTGCCTGGCTCCTCCACCACCATGGGACACAGGAGCCCTGGAAGAAGTTCCTGCGCCTGCTTGCCTTTCACATCCCATTTCTGGGAACCCATCTCAAAGGGCAGAGGGGGCAAAAGAAGACTGACACACCCTGGTTGTGCTGTCGGGCTGTGAAATGCATGTCTGACAGAGGACAAGGTTTCTTATGAGATTCATAATTGGAGGCCTGAATTGCCACCAACCCCTCCACTGAGGAAAAGTCTTGTTCTAACCCACTGATCATGACCAAACACAGACTGTCAGCTGGGGTGGGGGCATCTGGGACTTGCAAGTCCAGCTGCAGGAGCCAGGAAGCCTCTTGTGATTGCTCCCTGTCTGACCACCAGCCTGCTGACTTGTCCAGGGCTGCAGGGAAAGCCTCACATCACAGTAATGGCCCCATTCGAACATTTATTCTTTGAGATAACAGCCTGAATTTTGAATTTGTTTGCTTATGTTGGTTACTTGCATTAATGTTTTTGAATAGTATTCCTCTGTTCCCTGAGAGAAAATGCATAGACTAATTTACATGCATTTAGTAGCATACTTATTTTCATGGCCTGCCCTTAAGATGCAGAAAGTTACACATAAGTTCCTATAATGTAAATTAGAATTTAATATCCATAGAGTTGCACCTTGAGAATATACCCTCGAGTATTTACTACCAAAGGATGACTTTTACCTTACTCAGAATGTATTTTGGTACACAGAATGATCTGAGTACCACTTTTACCTTAGGGATGTAAATAAATACTTTCATATGCATGTTTATAAGCACTGTTTAACTTATGTATCACAGTAGATCCTAAAAATCCATATTTTTCTGCTCATAAAAAAATAAATAGTAGGTTAGTCTGAATGATGCAATGAAAGGTAGAAAGCAACTCCTGCCTAGATACAATTTCCAAATGCTTTGGCTACACTGAATCATGACCATTTTCTCAAAATAGCTTTAATGAACTTATTTAAGCCCAGTCTTTTGCGTATCAAATGAGGCAGCACACAATGCAAGAAAAACTGGAGAAGCTGTAAAATGCTGAACAGCTGTCTTGGTAGCAGAAGACTCTGATCCCTGCCTCACCCCCTTCCCTCCCATGTCTTTGGGCTCTATGCTGAAAAGTGTCACAGAGTCACGTGCAGGAGCCTAATGAAGCTGCTATTAGGAGCACATGGGATGGGTTAGCCACTTGCTAGCCCAGGCAGCCTGATGGCTACTGCTGAAGAAGGTCTGGATGGTGAATGCTTCAATTTGCCAGGTTGTTATAACTTGTTAAAGAAAGTGAAGCCTTCTCATTCTGCCAAATACTCTAGGTGAGCCTTAAAATCAAGCCAAGAGTTCTGGCCCTTCCCCAGCCACAGAGAGACACCCCGTAAATTCAAAATTCTGTCTTCTGGTCTCCGTTGTCCGCAAGAAACTCCTCTGAGTTTAGATAAAACGTAAAACGTAACTCAATGTGATCTAACTGAGTCAAAGAAAAGTGTGACTTGCCTTTTAGCCTACAGGGGCAAACAGGAGAGATTTTAGCATCAGGTTGGTTGTTGTTTATGAAATAAGCTGGTGCTTGTGTATCTATGTCACAGAGCAGCAGCATTTGTTATTAGGAGCTATCACTAGTATCAACAAAGTATCAACAAAGAGAAAACCAGAAAATCTTAAATGTACTAAGTAATTGGGTAAATACATGATTCAGGGCTATTTTTCTCTACAAATTTTTGAGGAAGCAGTAGACAGCTGCTGTCTTCCATGGGCAGAAAACTTTTGTTTCCACGTGTGTCAGCTCTGGTGGATTCCATCAATCCCAAAAGCTTTAGCTTTTCATGATCTCCAGAGCTCATTAAGGGTTTAGCTTATCAAGCTCTGTTATCCATACCATGGTTCATGCTCTTACAATGTGTCTTTGTCAGCATCTTTTAAAAAAATGCCTCCCTCCAATTACTCCAAAATAAAACAGGGCCAGTAATGGTGGTTTTTTTTCCTCTGTGACATCTTCTAGTTCAAGAAGTACTTCATCCTCACAGCTGTATTTTTTAGGCTGCACACAGGGTGGGTTTGAAAGCAAATGATGAACCAAAGCATCATGGTTTAGCTTAAACCCTTCAAAAACAACAAATAACTGATGATGAATTTTCAAGAGGATTGTGCCTCAGGGTACAGACATGAAGCCTCTTTTGCTTGCACAGGGTAACGTAATCAGACCAAATTTCCTATAAATATGGTGCCCAAATCAGGCCTTGTTAGATCAAGATTCACAAATCTACTTTGCCACCTCCTAGTAACAGCAGGAAACTCAGCAACAGAAAAAGAGAGACTTACGGTTGCTTCTGACTGTCTCGACACCAAATTAAGCTCTTTCTGTGCAGGTTGAGGATGACATACCTGCTGCAGAGCATGTCAGATTGATTTTGCCAGGTATGTGCCTGCATGGGACTGCTTTCTAATTTAGTAACTGGAGGGTTAATTAGTTCTGGGAGTGTAAACAAGTTGGTTAAGCAGAAGTCCAGAAGAACTGCCACGTTCCAGTTGACTAAGACCTAGGAGTAGACTAAACACGTAGCAAAAATAACCAATTTGCTTTCCTGAACACCCATTTGCTAAATTAACATGAAGCCAGAGTTGTGCAGAAGTTGGAGACCTGTGGCAACAAGATGGCAGGGCTGTTCCTCAGACCTCTAGGATTCTAAGAGTTTTCTGTAGGAAAATTCAAGTTGCATGTTTATTAAGAGAAGTCTCTGATAATTAGAGCCCATAAATTTATTTCATAAATTTAAACATTTTATTTAAGAAGAAAGGATCCTTCTCCCAGAACATACGTCAGGAAAGTTGTTGCACTATATGACGGTCTGCAGAACAGTCATTTCATGTTTTGTCAGCAACTGAAGGAATTTAGATGGTCAAGAAGATAATGACAAACTAGAATATGGTTCAAATGGGTTCTCACTCTTTCAAAGAAAAAAAAAAAGCAAAAGTATTCCAATGATAATATTGCCAAATTAAAAAAAAAAAAAATAGATTAAACCCAAAGGATTTTGCCTTGGTATCTAAAACTGGAGCTTCACCAGAGTGGTCAGATCAACACTTCCATGCCAACATTTCAAGTCACACTAATTTTTCCATTATGAATCATTGTCATTAGTGTCCATTCTGGAAAGTCCTTGGACAGTCCAAATAGAAAACAAATGAGACATTGCCTGGATACTGTGACTGAAAAGTATTTGACATTTTCTGGCAAAATACATCTATTTAAAGGTCAGCAGTTTGAATGTTTGGGAAGATGCTAAAATGTATAGCAAAAGCGGGAAAATTTCAAGGAATTATTTTTCTTTGAAAATCAGAAAATTCAAAAGCCTTCATTCACTTTGAAGGGAAATATAACAGAGTCAGGATTCTTAGGGAGGACTCATCTCTGATCTAACCTAGAATCATAGAATCATTAAGGTTGGAAAAGACAGATATTTCACAGGGTATTCTGAGTTGGAAGGGTCCCTCAAGGATCATCGAGACCTCAAAAATCATCAAGTCCAACCTTTGACCAAACACCACCACCACGTCAAGTAAACCTGTGATGTCCAGTCATTTCTTGAACACCTTCAGGAGTGGTGACTCCACCACTTCCATGAGCAGCCTGTTCCAATGCCTTGAAACTGTTTCTGGAAATTCTGAAATTCTCCCTGATCCAACCTTGTCCTCCCCTGGCACAGCTTGAGGCCATTTCCTCTTGTCCCATTTGCTTGGGAGAAGAGGCTGAGCCCCACCTGGCTACGAATCTCCTTTCAGGAGATGCTCTGAGGACAACCAGTCTTTCTGTTAAAGGCTGAGGCAAGGACAACATTTAAGTACCTCAGTGTTTTCCTCATCTTTGGTGCCAATGTATTCCGCCTGGATCCACTAAAGGTATGAGGTTATCCTTGGCCTTTTTGTTGTTAATATATTTATAAAACGCCTTTTATTACCTTTCACAGCAGCGGCCAGATTGAATTCTAACTGAGCTTTTGGTTTCTAATTTTCTGTCTACATGACTTAATGACATCCTTGTATTCTTCCTGAGTTGCCTGACCTTTCGAAAGGTCATAAACTCTTATTTTTTCCCTAGGTTCCTGTGAAAGCTCCTTGTTAGCCAGGTTGGTCTTTCTCCCCAACAGCTCATCTTTCAGCACATAAGGACACTACTTCTGTGCCTTTAAGATCTGCTTCTTGAAGTATGTCCAGCCTTCATGAGCTTCTTTGTTATTAAGGCCTCTTTCCCAAGGACTTTCTGAACTGGTGTCTTAAACAGGCCAAAGTCTGCTATGCCCAACACACCCTCTGACCTTCACATTTCCAACTTGTAATCGACTGCTTCATCCCCTATGGATGATTCCAAAGACCACCATTTCCCTCCAAATTCTGGGCTTTAACACCTACCCTGTTCTCAGAAACACACTTAGGAATGATAAATTAGTGATGAAAATCACGAATACAGCTGTGCTGGACTGCAGAAGATACTGTTTTTCTTCAGTAACACATTCAGGAAATATTGTCACTCTTCATTTTTAGCCTACTCACTTCTAGGGGAGCACACACATACACTACATTGAAGTGTTTCATTTGTATACATCAGGCCATCCACAGTTTACCATATGGAGGTATTACATTATTAATAGCTGTTTTCCTTAAATAGGCTACAGTTTGCTTAATCTTTCTTTCTGTGCATGATCTTGCAAGAGTAAAAAGGCTTTCATACAAAGGCTATGTTTTTATATGCAAATCTATTATTTGATTACCCATCTTTTTTGTCCCTACATTATCATGAATATTTCTGATGAATGTTTTATGGGTTAGGTTTAGGATTTGTGAGCTATTTCAAATTTTATCTGTTTGCTATATCATCTGCAAATACCACAGTTTTGTTGATGCTGATTGGTCTCATTTACATATTTATCATGCTTTTATTTTCAAGGATGTTTTGCTATAAACTGACTGACCCATTTCTGCTCCATGTACTACT
Organism: Acrocephalus scirpaceus scirpaceus; assembly: GCA_910950805.1. Classification (NCBI taxonomy): domain Eukaryota; kingdom Metazoa; phylum Chordata; class Aves; order Passeriformes; family Sylviidae; genus Acrocephalus; species Acrocephalus scirpaceus. The sequence goes on along the minus strand of OU383775.1, from coordinate 14,553,408 downwards.
AGTAGATAGATGTATTTTCAAATTGAGCCCATTTCCATATATAATTTTTTTGGTTAATAATAAATCACCACTTAGAATTACCCCATTCAATGCCTCCATACACATCTGACATGTTGTTTCTGAGTAATTAAAGATAACAGAAGCAGTTCACACTGCACTTTGCAACCCACTTCACAGTCCAAAGAGCTCAATGATTTTCCAAAAGGACTGGGCTAAAACGAACCCTCAACACCTTCTTGCTAAATCCCTTATTTATGCACAAGTACAAGGAAGAAGGGTAGAAACAATGCAGAGAAATGTCCTTTGGAGTTTTGCCATTACACACACAGCACTGAAAAAGGTACTGCATTTTAAGTACATTTCCCACTCCCACTCAGACTGCTCTTGGGTGAACAGCCTGTTTGTGATCCTCTCCTGTCAGGGTGCAAGTGCTCTTCTGTTTCTAAGCAAAATGTGATTTTTCCCATATATGAAATATTTCAGAAAAATCATACATGAGGCAGAATAGTTCATGTTGGGCATGAACTAAGTGAGGGTTATAATTTCGGGTGCTAGCACCAGCTAACCCATAGATCTGTTGTTGAAGAGAAGTAGGAAACATGTTACTAAGGGTTTTCCCTTTCAGTGGTGGAGCTGCAATACCTCCACAATAGCATACTAATAAATGTAAGATACATGTGTTCATCAAAGGTGCTCATAATTGCATCTCCATGCTGATCACTAAAATTCACAGAAATGAGCTGCTTACACTCCTTGTGCACTAAGATTTTTGGATCTATCAACTCGTAAGAAACTTCTCTCACACATCCTGCCAGCTGTCTCAGAACATGCACAAAACAATCCTATTTATTCATTAGTGAAAAGAGAATTAGCTGACCTATTATTAACAGGAACTCTTTCCTCCCTAATCTTTCCACTGTTTCATACCAAAACTCAGAAAATAATCAGTTTCCTGTGATCTGCTGTGGCACTGTATTTATTAACTGCAATGACACTCCATGCTCAACCAGCCTTTTGACTAAAGACTACTTGATTACTGACATGAAAATGTATTTAGGACAACATTGTTCTGGAAGGTGTCACTAAAAAAGCATTCCATTTTTCTTTAAACAGAAAGTCAAAACTATATGAAGCTCATTGATAGGGACTTGCTCACACGCTGTAAAAGGAGCTGCAATCAGGAAGTGCTGCTTGGAGTAAAATAGTCGTTTCCTCATAAATATTGACACAATACGTACATTTTCTCTAGGTCAACAAATCCTGCGAAAGCTCCTTTGGGAATGACTCTTATCTTGGTGAGGACAAATCTCCTGAAAATAGAGAAAACAGGGTGATTATTTACTATTCACAACACAGAACTGCACAGTAGCCTTGCCAGCACAGGAGAAGCCTTCCTCACAGGCACAAGCATGGTCTTGGGGCTGAAGGCTTCGGCACCTAAATAGAGCTTTAACATCGAAAATTACAGCACAGCACTGTAATTTTCACCGGCTCTTCAGGGGAAAAAGCATCCATTAGTAGGTGCCATTTCCTTGTTCGCTTCAGGAAGAAATCCAGACTTGCAGCTTCTCTGTTTGCTGAGAGGGAACAGCATCTTTCTCATCTCAACTGCTCTTTTGAGTGATTCTCAAGCACAGGATGAAGCACCCCTGTGGAGCCAGACTGGGATGAGGTGCTTACTCAAGGCTGTAAAAAGTGGTCCATCCATGCTCATGGAGGAAAATTCCTTAACCTGATGCACAGATAATTTAAGGAGTCAGCTACTGTCTCTCATCATTGCAACTTTAATGACTTTATGGCTTCTCACAGTGTCTCTTCTAATTAGCCACAAAATGTGCCACAAAATTGGGACTTTGGAATACTTGATCACACATGTACCAGGACGACATTTTGATCATTTTTAAAGGTCACAGAATGTTCTTTATGAAGAAAACTAATTTTAAATACCATGTAAGCCTTTTTGTTAACCTGGAGTCATCTCCTTTAATCACAATAAACAAAAATGAACTAGAAAACTTCTGATGAAACTCAGCAAATGATACATAAGGTTTCTACTACTCCTCAGAGAAATAAGGTGTTATCTGCATGATTGTTTTCTTTCACACATTTAATCATTGAAAAGAAGCTAGCATGAACAAATCCATATACGAACATGACCTCCTCATCACAAGACATCAAATAATATTGGTTGCATTGACAGACAGTTGTTAAAAAAAGTTTTTTTTTTTTAAAAAAACCCCACTCACCCATGTTATATACATGAACCTGTTACATACATAAATCACACCCTGTGATTCAGTTTCTTAGTCTATTTTTCCATGGAAATGAATTCTTTTCTACATTACCATGGAGGTCTCTTTTTTATCGAACATATCTGCCAGACCACCCCTAATTTTCATCATCTCAGAACTGGTTTTGCATGGCTGTTTGGGATCACCTTTCAGCTCATATACATCATTGTAAGGTCTGCAGAAGGACAGAAATAGGAACTCAACCTGCTATTACCTGCTGTGCAGTCCTGCAAATTTTAACATAACGCCTTAAAACTACAGACTTACTTCCTTAGCATTCACATAAAATATTCATGCAATCCTCATCCATGTTTTATTTCAGATGATTAGCTGAGAATTTTCATGGCAGATTATCATGTTTTAATCAAAATTTTAGGGGAAAAAATATTATTGTGTCAAAGTACCAATGTGACAAGTTCACATTTTTTAATTATAGGTCTTTAATAAAATCTACCCCCTCATGAGTTAATATTTACTTAAGCAGGAAAAAGTCAATGCACACTCACCTAGTTCTAGAGATGTCATAGCGATTACACCAGGAGTGAACTTGGTCCCACACTTTTTTTAAACATTGAAATTTATGGTATTCTCAGTCGTGAAAGACGATGAAGTCAATTTGGTATTTCATTATTCTTGTACTATCATGAATGTAAATCAGAAAGAACTTCAACACACTGTCACACAAGAGTTACAGTATTGAGATGATTATGCAAATGTTAGAAGGATAAAAGAGCTTCCAGAAAAGGCCTAACCTGGATTAGGCAATTTGTAAAACCTGACTGAAAACAGGGCTAGTGTAATGCATGCAAAGCTGTGGCTGTGCTTTCAGAGTGGATGGGTACAATGGATCCTTGCAGAACACCCAGCAGGCTTAGTGCTACAAAGCTGAACATCAGGAAAGCCTTTAACTTTGATCTGCTTTGAAATCTCCCTCAAACTACTTTGTAGAAATACACGCCTAATTGCTGAGCCGTAGAAAAGGGCTTTGTCTGAAAAGCCAGCTATCATTTTTTTATGGCAATGTGCTAAAATGAATCCTCTCTCCACAGGTGCAGGTCATTGGGACATTTGCAATTTTTAATTAAACACTGGCCTACGCCATGCTTCATCACAACAAGAAATTACAGTCTGATACAGAAAATAATAAAAAGAAGGAAACCACATTCGTAGATGGGGTTACCCGTATGAGAAAAGACACATCTGCATAGAACTAAAAATCAGATCTTGAGTTTTTTGTTGAAGATCTTGATATCCTGTGTTAATAAGGTGCCAGAATTCAGGATCCATATGTCTAATGCCCTGAAGCAGTTAAAACAGAATTGAAGTTTAATAGCTGAAATCTCATATTCCACTTAAAAAAAAATAGGGTTAATTGTTTTTAAACATCTCTGAGTGAGCTACAGAAAGTCAGACTTAAAGACATAACTAACAGTGAAAATTGGAATCAGCTACTCATTGAATTATCAACTGTATAATGAATAGAATTATACTATATATAATATATATATCATAACCAGCCAAATTCTTTACTGTCAATAAATCTCACCAATTAGCCTCCAAGAATCAATCTGTACTTAACATGAGATACTGGCTATTCGGTACCAATTCTTTCCGAGGTACATGGAGAAAATAATTGGAAAGTATTTCCTAGGGGTTTTTTTCTGGCGCTATTTTAAGGTCAAATAAATGAATACAGCCCACCTTTGCTCAAGCATGTTTCATGTCAAGTGAAACAAGTAAAGAAAAGCTTCCTTTAAAAAAAAAAATAGGAGAGAGATATGGCATTTGTTCCTAAAAATTTATGTTGGCACTTAGACATCAGCAAGGAAAGCAAGGCCTAAAAATTCAGTGAATGGTGTGGAATTGAATACCCAGAACCAGGTGCTCAACACAAGACATGAGAAAGTCCTAGAAAGGACTCCAGTGTTGGAGCCACCAAAAACTTAACAAATGACACAACAGGAAGCACATAAAAAGGAAACAAGCCCCTGATGCTCACATGGTTATCCTGCATTGTGTGAAGGCAATACACATAGCTAGGAATAGAAAAATGACATATTAACTGTTGTTATTCACTATGTAAAATGATAGAGTCAAGTCTGGCCCATTGCCTCAATACATGCCATGATATCCAGAAGAGGTTTCTAAATCCTGAATTAAATATGTTAAAAGTGATTCTTGAGGAATTTATTGGTAGGAACTGAAGATGTCTGCTCCAGTTTTACAATCACACTCATACTTTCTATATTTCTCTGGATGGAACATGCAAAATTCCCTTAGCTTTTTTCCATTTTTCATTTTTAATTGTTTTATATGTCTCTTTATTATATAATTTTCATTTATCTCCTAAATGGGTGTAAGTTACTCTATTATGAAGCCAAGAAAAATGTTGCTACTTAAAGTCAAGCCTGTTAGGATGAGGACAGAACCACCACCTACAGATTTGTTTATTTGTATAGGGACATCTAAACCTGATTGTTTAAAACAGTGGTGCCTCGGTTATTATGAAGCCTCTGACACAGATGAATTGTACTTTATACCACTATGAAGAACAAACAATACAAATGCATCTTATTTCTGTATGGCTGTGTCCAGCAGCACAGAAATATAGTGACATAAAGCCTATAAAGGATGTGATGCAAAGAACAGAAATTAGCAGGTACTACTAAAATGTTCCTGAATAACCCTCTAACATTTCCAGTTATGAAGAGATTTATTGATCTTTTCTTAAAATAGACTCTTCTTTGGCTGAAGTAGTTCAGACGGGCAGAGCATAAGACATGAAGGAAAAAAAAAATGTTCAGAAAAATTAATGTTCTCTCATCCAGCCCTGCATGATTCCAGTGTCCAGAAAGGACATTGACCTCATCACGAAAGGATAGAGGACTGGATATCATTATTCAAATATCTGATGCTCAAGGTATGGGTGATTAAAAAGTCTTGTTAAATTAGGAGATAAAAAAATGGACCTATACAGGCCATTTCTGCTAATTGTCTCTGAAAAAAAGTGCAAAGGAAACCTGTGAAGTGAAGCCAAAGTAACTACACTGTGTTTGTGAGGTTGGCCATTTTTGTTCAGAATGGTGTATTTTACATATTCATCAAATGAATTCTCAGACTCTCGTCCCTCAGGTTTTTCTTGAACAATTATTAAGGTGCTCTTTGGCATAAATTTTCCACTAGAACTCGCTCCCATACTGCTTTGGTGTCCCCTCCTCCCAGCCCCCTTCCTTGGCAAAGGCCTCCCCCTGCCACTAGCAATAATCTTGCACAACAAAGAACTGAACTGATTATCAAAAATTAGACTGGTTAAAAAAAATAAAATAATTTCTGCATCATAAAGCCTGGCTGAGTTTAAGTCTTTCAAAACACTCTTTAAAACTCATTTCTTAGATCTACTTAAGTCACACACAGTTAATCAAAAAAGTGTATGCACTGTAGAATTATCTTCCCTGCCTCATGTAAATTGCAAATTCTTGATGTTACAATGAACTATATCAAGCAGATACTATAAACTTTACAACTTAAAAACCAAAGGAAAATAAAATAAAAAGCCAAAAAGATTCAGTGGCCATAATGCTAAATCACCAACTTTGGTTCCAAAGAAATAAATGTGATAGGATTTTGAAGAACATTTTTACTTTAATCTCTGAGCTAATAAACTGATGCTATCACCTTCTAATCCTCTGCAGCAATATGCATTTTGTCAAACAAAGATTTACAGTGAAATTTAATTTACTCTCTGTAATTATTTTTGGTTGGTTCTTTGTTGTTTCTTTGATTTTTGCTTCTTGCTTTGGAGATGTGCTGGAGGTTCCAGCACAAGCAACAGATGAATTTTTGCTTTACATCGGGGAAGACAAAATGATTCTGTCCTATTTAACATGCTCTTGATTAAATGCACCAATCAACAAGATCCTGCATCCTGGTGGTTTTTTTTTTTTTTTCTGTTTTTGGTTGGTTAGTGAATACAACAGTGAAGGACTATTTCACTTTTCATGCTGTAAAAGGAGACAAATCGATATTGTAGACCACATCCCAGATGGTGTAAATCAATTGATCTGTGTCACTTTGGCCCTAAACTTCTGTCCTAATTCTCACTAGAATGAATCATGAGATTCCTTAGAGCTAAAAGTGATTTAATTTAAATTTATGAAGAACATTTATAAGCCTCCAGCTCACTGAAATGGGTCCACACTGTCATATGACTTCACTGTGACTAGGGTCTGGTTCTAGTGAACATCTCCCTGGGAAGGGGCTTATGTAGATATATGTGAACATTAAAGTATTTCTCCTACTCTGTTGCCTAGGTGGAAAATCTCTGGAATCTATCAAGTAGGTTGTAGGTGCTTTCAGACAAAGCTATATTTTCCCTTTCCTAACAGCAGGCAGAGAGGAGTACAAAAGTCATAAACTGGATGCTAAAACATCAGGCTTCAAAAATCATCAAGCTAAATGCAAAAAGCTTGCGTTTATTTGCTTTTTGGTTTTAAAGTCTTTAGTGTGCATTCATATCATGCTGCTAAGCTATTTTCAACACTCATGAGGCTTTAATTTAAGAATGGGAAAAGATTTGTATTAGTCACCTCAATTCCATGGGATCCTGAAGTAGGGACTTTGTAAAACTGAGTAAAGCAGGGCCATGAGGAATGACATGGGCAGTGACAAAAAATGTCTCCCACCATCCTGCTGTCTCAGCTTTTCAGAGAGATATGGCGTTATTTTAAGAGAAAACCAAAACCAAGTAGAATATTTTTCTAATAATGACTCTTCATGTAACTACAGATTCATTTCAAAGAGTCAACCCTGATAGCACAGGCACACTTGAATAACAGAGGAAGAGCTTTGCAATTCATTTGTTCAACTGAGACATGATCCACGGATTTGAATGTCTGAGAGGCCCTACTTCACACACATGTAAGTGGATTTATGAGAGAAAGAGCGTAATCCCTTGCTAACATGCACAATCTGGATTGAAGCATCTGATCACTGCATCCACCTAATGTGCTTAAAGTCAGCTGCTCATCCCTTTTAAATGCTTGAGAAAGAAGTTATCTAGATGGTGCAGCTGGTTTATTCCTCTTGTAGGATAATAAAAGCTGGTAAAGGTGAGTATTCCAAGGAAAATCTAGGCAATGCATATTTTATGAAGAAGACAGAAAATGTAATGTTAATCTGGGAGGGAACGCATCCTTCCAGGAAGGCTACTTAGGAATCTCTTCAGGTCTGGGTGTGATGTAAAGAGCATCTGTGAGAAAGAAAATATTTTGGTTTGTGAGCTATTAAAGAAAGTATTTTACAAAGTAAATACAATTAGAATGGTGATTGTGAAGTTATTAGTGATGTCTGTCTGCTTTGCAGGGCTGAATCTGGAAATAAATGCAGCAGCTGATAAAAAATCACTCCTTAATCTTTATCAGTGGCTTCCCATAAAAATCAATTTCCTTTTCTTTTTGGAATTAGATTAAAAGGATAATTAATAGTAGTGATTGCATTCCTGTTCTAAATTTAGTTAACACATACCCAGTGTAATAATGTCCCCCAGCCACAAAAAGCTGCAGGGAAGCATTTCAAGATCACACCCCCAAAAGATCTTTAGGTATTTCACTTGCAGAGTGCCCACAACACCACAGCATGGATAACAACATGCCTGTTTTCCCAGCAGAGTTGTGATGTTACTCCCACAGGCATACTGCAAATTTGCTGTGGGATTTGTTTTTCCCCGAGGACCTTGCTTAGGTCAGCTAATTAATTGCACACAGCTGCCTGTAGGCAGCTAACCGCTGATAAGGAGAGATAAGGAAACAGAAAACTGTTGAGAAAAAAGAAAAACAAACAACAAAACAACCAAGCATCTAAAAGACTGTAAAAGTGGTCAAGTGATGGGCTTGTAGAGCTTACTCTCCCTCCTCCCAAAGGAGGAGTTTTAGTTTTCCAAAGCCATAGCATGTTTAGTCTCAGCACTGATAGCCTTTTCATTTCTGGACAAAGCACACACTGTCCTCAGTAGAACTGCTACATCCCTCTCGGCAGCAGATAGCTTTCTTCTGAGGTCACGCGTGCACCCAGTTAAAAATAAAGCTCCAAGGTGCTTAAATAGCTCTGCTCGAATAAGGTGGGAGGAATCTGGATATGGAGGAGCAGGGAAAAAAAAAAAAAAAAAAAAAAAAAAAAAAAAGAGGATGGCAAAACTCCCAGTCAGAAAAAGGAATGCAACACCAAGACTTTTACTCATTTTGAGATACTTAATGGTCTACACTTATTGTAGTTATTTCAGTGTATTTAAGTTGGGGTGATTAACACTGAGGCAAAGGAAAGGCACAAATTGTGATTATTCAGACCAGCTGCTTGTGCGTGTTAACCCATTTTGTAAAGTCCCTGACAACGAATTTTGCTGAAGATTTAGGCGCAAGTAGCAGTAGCGCACAAGATATGTCACAAACATAAAAGACATCAGGTAAAGCAGGCAAAGCAATGCTGTCTTGGCAGGAAGGATCCCCTCTGTGCTTTAAGCTTACCCAGAGCTGTAGCAAAGCAAAGCGGGAGCTCTGCATTCCTCTGCAGTATATACACATACACAGAAAAAGGGTTTCCTGCCAAGCACAAATTGCAACAAACAAGTCCTCTTTAGGCCTCTGAGCAGAATCACAGTTATCATGTTTGCATCTGGGAAGAGTTTAACTGCTTGGAATGAGTTACCACAAAAAAGGCCAGCAGTAAGCTTGAAAGCACAGTTGAAATTGCTTCTATTAATGTCAAAGGCATGCTGTGAAAAGTGTTCTGTGCAAGATAAATAACACAAGTGAATGAAGTTATCCTGTCTTGGTTACAGAGAGCCAGGAAATAGTGATTGCTTTATTTTTACAAATAGCTATACTTCTATTAGTATTGATTATCCTGTAAGACACTATGCCACTTTTGGAAGAGCACATCCTTACTTCTCACAGTTTACTCACAGGGGCCTTTGAGAAATGTACAGCATGTGATGAATATACAACTTCCTTAAAACCTGATCTTGATATCTGCAACCATCTTTATGGTGAGGAGGAGCCATTAAAAATTCATTCACTCTGAGCACATTCTTGGTGTTACATCTGTTTATACTAATATCCCTGCATATTTTCCTAACAAAAGGAGCATTGTAAAAGAACTGGGTATTTTGTTCTTGCAAAAAGAATGTTTTACTTTGTGTTCTTTCCCATGGGCAACTTGTCAAGGCAAATATGGTTCTGGAAAATGTCCACAGTCCAATCAGATGGGAGGCCTTTTAGGTATTGTCTTCACAACTTTCTTCCCCTTTTTTGATTCAGTGCAAGGGCAGTCATCCTGCTCCCACACAGCCAATCACTTAGACTCCTCCTGTCCCAAGAATGTGTCAAGAAAAATCTTACTTCACAGCAAGGAGAGAACAGGGGTTTGTTAATTGTCTGAGGTTGTACCTGAAAGGTGACAAGTGCTCTTTGTGTGTAGTGTTTCTACCTCTAAGACTCTGGGATTTTTCTGTGTTGGCAGGCCTACCATACATGATGCTATTTTTATGGACTGAGTCAAATCCTCCAGGGACAAAACCCCTTAAGTTCTGAGTTGGGTGCCTTAGGAGAGGTAAAAGAGAAAAGGAAGCTTTTCTGCAAAACTTCTTGCTGAACCACCACTGTATAGCAAAACACCAAATAACTTACCTGCATCACTTTATCTTGATAAATTCATTAGACACAGCTAGAGTGCTTTTTATCTCCTTTCTCATCCATATCTTCATAGGCACTATACCTATGCTGCTTAATGGGATGCAGCTAAAATATCCCAGATTAATGAAATAAAGACACTCACTGTTACATTCCCTTCTTAGCACACAGTCTAATAAGCAACAGGGTCCCCACCAAATATTTGGATTAATTTGGATACATGCAAAGGCTTGTTTGAAGTTGTAATGAGATATCAGATACTCCCAGTGCCAGAGCAATCAGAAGCCATTTAAGAAACAGCACTGAGAGACTCGATTGTACTCCTTTTTCCTATCTGAATATAAGCTTCGCAAAAGTAAATATTCTCTCTGCTATCTACTACGTGCTGTATTTTCCAAAGAGCAGCGTGAGTGTCAAACACAAGTAATTCAGCTGGAATTCTTGGGAAAACAGCCTCTCCGGAAGGAGGGGTCCCAGGGGCAAACAGCATCTACTCTGCTCTTCCCAGAGCACTAGCCAGACTTGTGTTAACACAGTTATCCTGAAATACAGAAATGTACTGTGCCTGTGCCACATGTTCCTGCTTCTCTCGCACCATGGCAGGTGGAGAATTTACTTCTTTTTAACTATTGAAGCACACATTTAAATTTTAAATGCTTGAGTTTTGAAATAACACTAAAAGTGACAAAGCGGAAAAAAATCCCCAACTTTGGTCACTCCAGCACCATGCAAAAAAGGAAATCTCCTCTGGTCATGCATTTCTCTAATCTGAATGTCTCTGATGACTCTTTCAGGGACACAGAAGCTGGCTCCTGGAGTTGCTTCTGCATGTGCAAGGGGGTGAACCATGAAGCCTACTAAGAATGGGAATACCCATGAGATTAAAGTGAGGTTCCTGTAATTGTAAAAGACCTCACAGTTCTCTCACTTTAATGCACTTTCCATATTATATTCAAGTCCTGTAAACATTCCTGTTTACTGCCATTGCTCACCACACTCCCATATCACTGGTCCTCTTCCCAGTCACAGAGCTCCCACTGCAAGAACTTTTCTCAACTCATCTCTTTGGGATTGCTGAAGGAAACAATCACAAGGATATCAACTGCAGGTGCCTGGACTCTTCTAATATTGTCCTGCACTCTCCTGAGAGTATCTCTTCTTCCTCACAGTCTTTCTCTGTTATTGATGTCCTTTCCCCATAGAAGTCACCAATTTGATAGGTAATGAAAAAGCAAGGAATTCTCCTTACTTCTCCTTGTACAAAACCAAATAAATAATTACATTTCCTATTATTTTAGCAAGAATTACCTTGCCACTGCAAAAAGCTGAGTTTTTTATCTTCCTTTTTATCCTTACCTTCCATTAGCCATGGATTTATTTTCACATAATAATGATGCTCCTGACTAAATATAGCATGGCAGCTAGTGCCACAATCCTTAAAAATAGTAACTGTACTATTTCATTTAAGACTGACAGGTCTCTTCTCAGTAATACACAAAGCCTGCACTGTTGTCAAGCATGGATCTTTATTGCATTTGAAAGTGAGTAGTATTGTTTCAGAAAGAGGCCATCTAGACCACACTGGCAACTGAAATGCTAGGTTGTATTCAGAATAAAGATATGCTTTGTGCTTTCACCTTCAGAGTGCTTCTCAAACATGAACCCTCCACGGAGCACTTAAAAATAATAAACATACATGGTCCTCCTAAAAAGGGTGATAGAAGAGTGAAGTAGAGATGGGAGAAACTTGACCTATTCATGGCACAGCTGCAGATTACGGAAGACCTCTGAGAAAGAGTTTAGCAGTTGTGCCTGGGAAAATATATTCTTTGCAACACCCAACCTCAGTGGATGAGACTTCTGCCCCTTTCTACACACCCTTCCATCATATTTCTTGATTTGACTGTGACATCAGCTTTCTAAATGATTATGATAGGCATCTCCTTGCATAAAACTGGGTAAAAAAAGGCATGTGGATGTGGCACTTGCTGATACCATTTAATGCTTTCAAGCGCCTCATTCAGACTCCTATTTCATTGCACAGAATTGGCTCCACAAGACACTACCAAAAATAAATGTGACAAGGACGCTTCAGCATTCCTTAATAATGAAAATATCAAAAGCATGGTTCAGCTCACCACAAATTCTTTTCCAAGGTAATTTTGATAATCTTTGTAAGATCAGGCAAATTGAACCGCCAGTGCAAAGTCTCAAGTTGTCCCTTACTCTTCTCCTAGGCCCTCTTTGGGAGGTAGAGTAGAAGGTAAATTGAGGCTCATAATACTCTAAATACTTAAGGGTTTTGCGTCACTTGTTTGCTGCACTCTTTTTCTAAAACCTTCCTCCCCCTTCCTCTCCCTTCTCTACCGTAAAAACAGAGGGTGTAGTTCTGATCCCTTCCATCTCAAAAAGGATATTTGGGTACTGGGAAAGGTACAGAGGAGGGCAGTAATGTTGATCAAAGACACAATACAACTTGTGTAGGAGGAATAACCAATTTAACTTTCTGGCATGGAAAGCTTAAAGGGATGCTAGAGGACCACAGAAGTCCTGGGTGGGCAAAGACTGATGCTTCAACACAAATTTCAGGCAACCCCTTGGACTGGAATTATTTGGAAGCTGGAGTACTGTTGTGTTAACATATCTTGAATGCTTGTCTAATTTTTATGCAACCCTTAGCAGCTCCTGAGACTCCCTGTTGTGCATAGGATACTTGATTCACTTACAGCCATAGCTGGTATTGCAGGGAGAGAGCAGGCAAAGGAGGAGGTCCCTTCCTACAGAAGGAAAAACTTACCATCATCTGCCTTTGCTGGGCAAAGGAGACCCAGGGGTAAGAAAGTGGAAACTGGGAATAGCATGGCCTTAGCTGGAGCTGATGGGTCAAATTTGAGTTGCTGACCCCTTGCAGAAGATGCTTTCTGGGCTATACAACATCTCTGTGAATGTCTGGGGCAAGATCATGTTGTAAACAAACTGGGGAGTTTCTTTCTTACTGCATCTGAACAACTATGGTTTTGCTTAAATGTTGGTTGTAGCAAGTATCCCAAAAATAATCTACCTGTGGCTTTCAAGTCAAAGCAAAGGTATCTTCCTAATGCACTACATAAGGCATTTCTAACCTACAAAGAAATATTCAGCAAAACTAGTTCCATCTTGCTGTGCCCATATTGATTCTGAAGTAAAGCATAGTGTTTTCAAAGCCAGACCAAGGCTTCAGATGATATTACTCTATATTACCTTGTGCCCGTTTCCTTCATGACAATATCAAGGCTTATGTTTTGCCTGATTGATTTCAGCTGATAGTTCTGACATACTGCAAAAGAAATTGCAGGCTTTAGACTGTGAGGATGATCAAGCAGACAGCATAAATTAGGAGGTGACTATAATGGTTTTTTACTGTGAAAAGAATATATTACAGCAGCAAACACTAAAAGATGCACTAGGCACAATATGCAGTCCCTGCACAAGCAGGACACTCAGACAGCTTTGAACCAGCCAAATAATTTGGAGGTTAAATATTTAAATAGTTGTGTTAAAACTGGGGGAAAGAAGGCCCAGTAGCATCACTTACAAAGTGCACCAACAGTAAATAAAATACCCCTAAATCACTAAATGCTGATCTTTGCCCAGAAAATCAAAGCCAGCTTGGTGCTGAAAAGCATCTATCTCCTTAAGGTTCCTCTTTTAATCTGTTTGGAATAATAAGGGCTTAATTCGATTTATCTAAAATAAAGGTATTTATTTTTAGAGAACTATCACCCAGCCATTAGACAAACCTGTGCTTCCCAGGAAGTACAGGGAAAAGATTTCCTCTGCTGGCCCTTAGTTTAGGAACATGGTGAATCCCATGAAGTCCAAGATGGGAAGATTTGATTTAAGAAAATACTTTTTTTTTTCTAGCATAAAGGTAGTGCTTTGATTTAAGCCAAGAGAGAACAATACACAGTGGGCCACCTTCTGAACAAAACCTGCATGAAAAAGAGTCAGGTAAACTTTCCTTAGTTCACTTCATATATCAGAAAAAGGAATCTAAACCCCCCTGTTTGCACTGGAGGTGTGAAACAAAATGCCCTTTTTCTCAGAGAGAAACAGAGTATCAAAAAAAAAAAATTAAACACAGAACAGAACTCTGCTTGAAAACAAAGTGAAAATAAATCAGCAGTGAATGGATTAGCTTCAAATCAGACTGCCTAGAGCAGACTGATCTGGAACAGCAGAGCACTCAGGGCTTGTGTTTCTTAAATTAGTTTTAATAAATAGAATCAATAGCTCAAATTATGAAGAAGAACAAAAGCACAGATCAAATTGATCAAGGTTGTTGCTTATCATTATAAGCCAAGGGGTGTCTTCTCTTGTCTGAATGTGCTAAGATGGCAAAAGAATCCACTTGCAGCTTTTCAGTATCTCTCCCAGAACAGCTGTACACAGAGCTGGATACTGAATATACACCAGGTTATCCAAACATAAACACAGACTTTTCCTTTTTCCCAGAAGGAAAAAAAATCCCAACCCCAAAATAATAAATAAAACCCCAAAATAATACTTTCCCCCCCCGAAGATAAATGCAGGAATTTACAGGGAGGACAGTACTAAATAGATAAGCAAGCACCAAGTATCCTGCATTTAGGATTTAATGCTCAGGTGAAGAGATTCTTGGTCAGATCACTGGAAAAGTGTCTTTCCATAGAGTAGGTTCAGAAAGGGTGTTGGAGAACACTCAGAAATTCTTTCTAACCCCAGTGCTCACCAAGGATTATCCACTGGAGGGGAACAAGGGAGGTGCCATCAACTTCAATCAGGCTTTGAGCAATGGGAGGGAGTAGGTGCACACAGGCAGCTTGTTTTCCCCTTTAGGCATTTTGTTTGTTTTGTTGGACTCTTTTTTTCCAAAGAGACTTTGCTCCTGGGAAGCTGCAGTCTTACTAACAGGAGGACCTGGTCACTGAGGAGGTGACCTGGTCACTGAGTCTCACTAACAGGAGGACCTTTCATCACAGGGGGTTTATCCTGAACACCCTGGGCATTAGAAGAATAAGTGCCACAAAGAAAAACAAAGCACTTAAACATACCTCAACCCTCTTTTTCCCCACCTCCAATAAAACTTTTAGTTTAATTTAAGCCAAGTACAAACTACGAGTCCTGAGTTTATTTTATCCAATACAGGAAAACGGAAGAGGTTTTTGGCACATTATGGGACAACACCCTAGATGTGTGAGAACAATGCAAGGTGCTGATAACATCTGCTAACTCCTATTCATCCTCAGGTTGAAAAGCTGGCATCAGTTATGTGGCCTTTGTGCTCATATAGAGCACATAAGAGTCTTTTTCATTGTTGTGGTTGAATTATAGATAAACAACAGAAGAGGAATAGTAATCTTGTAATAATAGAATATATAACACAATGTACTACTGAAAGTCATTCACGTGCTCAAGTGGTGAGCATGGTTCAAAACCTATCTGGAATAGACTTCCATCTCGCTAATGAATATTCAGAGACTTTATAGTCTTCAAGGATGCAATATTGAACATCTGACAGAAAATTCAGTGTAGATCCATAAGCATTTTTTATTACATTTCAATTGGAAGTAGATTCCTTAATGTTTATAGCAAGCAGTGCCTTTGCCAGAAGACACAGAACTTTCCTAGGATAAGTACCCAGTGGCTAACTTCAAGTTCATAAAAATAAACAAAATACCAATTATGATTCAAGTGTACTGTAATTTATTTTCTATTCAGTGAGGAAGAATTGATTTTCCCAGCAGTGTCACTTACACTGTAATGATTATTGCACATAAGACAACTTAAGAAAATTATGGAAAAACAAATTAGATGGGCTGCAGATCATTGGCTTGTCTTGACTGCTCACCTTGAAGAGAGAGTTAGGGAAACATAAGATACAGTACCAGATGCCAGGGTGCTTGAAACCCCTGCTCTCCTTCCACCTTCTTGCTGTCTCATATTAAAAATTTAAAAAAAACCAAACCAACATTTCCAGCAGGGATGAAACAGCAAATCTTGCCAGTCTAAGGGCGTCTGCTAAATTAAAAACAATGATAACTTGCTGTGACAGAAGGTAATTAAAGAGTATAAGTTGTATAAGAATTTGGCTATTTCTAATGCTCTCATTTTATTCTAAACATCCATTCATGAGTCACATGAGAAAAACATTGCCATGACTCCTTGGTTTCTGTTAGGTGACACTTCAGTGCTGATGATCAAGTGCTAAAGCAATGCAGTGAAAGACTGGCCCCAATATTACGACACAATCTAATGGAAATCAATAGGAATTCTTCCACTGATTTTTCAATATGCATTGGACAGACAATTTATTGCATGCAGAAACCTGAATAATGGGAACAGAGGTTAACCAATCAATGGTGCAGTGATAATCTCTTCATGCTAAGATGGAATTGTCCCAGTCAGAGTTTCTAACAAAAAAATGAGTTTGCCTCACATTCCTCTCCGGCGACATCCACAATCAGCCAACGTTCAGTACATTAAGTGCTGCACATCTTATCTAGCTGATAGAATTTGCTGCAAGAGGCTTGGTTAACCATGTTTGGTTTAGCTTAAGGGCAAGCAAAAATGACAGTCAGCATCAACCACTGAGACTGAAATGCCCCTGCAAAGTTTCACACTTACCCTTCCAGAATCATTATGTGCTCCCTCAGATTTATTTCAAAGGTCTGAATCATTACTCTACTCTAATTGCAGCTTCCTTGCAGAATCTCCTATCTTTTTCCTCTGTTTTACATGGCAAAAAGTCTTTTAAGTTTCAAAGACAAGTTGGCCTTGCAAAAAAAAGTGAGAATGCATGGGTTTTGTAGCTGATTACTTTGTCAAAAAAATGTGCTGCTAATTTACACCCCTTGACCTGTTGGGTTAGATTCAGTACTTTTTATTTCAGCCCTTTTGATTATTTCACCTCAATAGCCAACCTTTTTTTTTTTTAATGTGACATTCATATCTATTCTTGCAAATAGATTGTTCAAAGAGTAGGTATGATTGCAGTCATTGTCTCTCACTTTCTCAGATTAAGAAATGCTTCTGGCAATGAGAAAATGAACATTTGTTCTGAGTTTGACAGTTGTAAAGGACATTTATTTCCCAGGGCTTTGTTTATAAGGCTACAGTGTTTAAAAGAATATTCTCTGCTGCTTTTAGACTCCCTCTCCAGCCCGTTCCCCAGCTCCACTGCCCTTCCCTGGAGTCTCTCCACCCCCTCAGTGTCTTCCTTTAGTGAGGGGCCCAGAAATGGACACAGCACTTCAGGTGTGGCCTCACCAATGCCAGGTGCAGGGGGACCACACTGCCCTGGTCTTGCTGCCCACATTATTCTTGAGACAGGCCAGGATGCCATTGTCCTTCTTGACTACCTGGGCACATGCTGCCTCATATTCAGTGCTGTCAACCAGCACCCCAAGGTCCTTTTCTACTGGGCAATTTTCCAGCCAATCTGCCCCCAGCCTGTCACGCTGTAGGGCTTGTTGTGGTCTAAGAGCAGCGCTTGGTCTTGCTGAATCTCATACCGTTGGCCTCAGCCCATCTATCCTGCCTGTACAGATCCCTCTGCAGAGCTTCCTGCTCTCCAGGAGATCAACACTTCCACCCAGCTTGGTGTTGTCTGTGATTGAGGATGCCCCTCATACCCTCATCCAGATCATCAGTAAAGATATCAAACAGGAATGGCCCAAATACTGAGCCCTAGGGGGACACCACGGGGCACCTACTGGATTTGGTACTGTTCACCACCACTCCCTGCGTCCAGCCATCCAGACAGTTTGTAACCCAGCCAAGAGTGCTCCCATCCAAGCCGTGGGCTGCCAGCTGTTCCAGAAGAATGCTGTGGGAGACAGCATTAAAGGCTGTACTGAAGTCCAGGCAGAATATATCCACAGGCTTTCCCTCATCTGCTAGGTGGGTCACCTGGTCATAAAGGATCAGGCTGGTCAGACAGGACATGTCTTTCCTAAAGCCCTGCTTACTGGACCTGATTCCTTAGTTATCCTGTATGTGCCCACATTGTGAGCACTTGTGATCATACTCAAGGTGATCTGTTCCATAACCTTCCCTGGCACTGAGATCAGGCTAACAGGCCTCTAGTTTCCTGGTTGCTTCTTCCAGTCCTTCTTGTGGATGGGTGTGACATTCTCTAACCTCCAGTTGTCTGGGGCTTCCCTGGTTAAGCAGGACTGATGGCTTGGGACAGTGGCTTGGTGAGCCCTTCCACCAGCTCCCTTGGTGCCTTTGGGTGAATCACATCTGGTGGTATAGACTTGTGAGTTTCTAGGTGGCCCAGCACATCACTAATTACTTCCTCCTGGATTACAGGAGGAAGGGTCTATTTTCTCTCCACCCCTGTCTACCAGCTCAGGGGGCTGGTTAACCTGAGGAAAACTGGTCTTACTGTCCAAGAGGCAAAAAAGAAATTAAGCATCACAGCCTCTCCTTCATCCTATATTGCAAGCATTGAAAATACAGAAAGGCACAACCAAAATATTTTCTGCCTTTGTGTATGTTTTTTGATTTTCCTATCTCCTTCACTCTCCTTCAATCTTCCAAGTCACACAGATGTTTTAGCTGATTATCCTTTATCTGAGAGAAGTAGCCTCTCAGTGAGTATTACTATTTCAGCATGGAGATATCAGGGAATGACTAGTGATTGGTTTGACACTGTTTTCTTTCTGGACAGTATTTTCCATCACCACATCTTCAATAAGATCAGCAAGGACAAAGACCAATCAGATGACCATGCAAGCTAAGCACAGAAAGCATGCTCCTAGGCAGGGTGGCAGAGGAAACATGGGCAGTAGCTTCTATCAGGCAGCTGCTGAAATACAGATCCCGAGGTTGGAAAAAGACCTTCCACTTGGAGGAACTCAAAGCCATGGAAACTCCTACGCTCATGCTACACTTGATGTTGAAGGTGAAATTTAGATCTCCACATAGTCTCGGTGCACTTTTTCCTTCTTTGGGCCATTTTTAGAAAAACAGTTGGCATCTTACTGAAGCTCAAGGTTTCTGGGACTTTTCAGCTTCTAGGATTGAGATCCATCCTGAATCACTTGAGTTCAGACTAACAAAACCCTGAGTGTTGCTATGCAACACAGGCTGAAGTCCAAAGCTCTTCATAAAAGTAGGATACCAGCATGTGGTGTTTTACGGAAATCTATGAACTCCTTTATACAATGGACATTGTAAAGATGTACTCTAGCTGGCAAGTCAGGCTAATAAAAATAGTAGTCTGCCTCCCCACCAGATCAGAGGTTAACAAGCTTTCTGTGGAATGCAGAAAATCTTCAAGGAGATGCAAGCAGGAACTTCTGAGGCATCCCTTGCCTCATTGCCTATTTTAGCTGATAACCACCATGTGCGCACAAGCCTGGAGGACACTAAAGAGATGAATCCACACCTAGAACCAAGGCCGGCTCCTGCCAGTCTGACACAGAGGGCAAAAAAAAGCAAAGTCTTTCAAAGCCTTGAACAAAGACCCAGTCTCTCTGATTTCCAGTGCTGCTAGAGTGTCTCTTCCTGACAGTGTCCACACCTCTGTCAGAAAACAAAATGGCAAAGCCTGAGCTGGTGCTGGTCCACAGCCCTGAGGCTACAAGCTGTCCCTGCCAGACCAGGGCATCGGTACATCCAAGGGCAAGCACTCCTCAGTGGGATCTTCATGGAGACTCCTGGCTCCATGTCCAGCCTGTACAGTGCTCTGTTAAGCTCTGGATGGACATGCTCCAATTTCTAGGGTAAAGAGTTCAAAAACCAATATGATTTCTGGAGTGTGGGCCCAGGCAGTGTGGTCAGCCACACTGACATAACGCAGCAATAATGTGTAGAGAAATGAAGGAAGTCAAGGAAATATTGTTTGTTATATGAATACTGTAAATATACATTTAAAAATTCAAGTAGGTGCAACATTCACACATTTGTGAAGCTCTTTAGCTAAGGAGAAATACACAGAGAGCAATTAAACTCATAAAAGGGTGAAAACCTTCCAATTAGTGCTCCATAGGCAGCCCTACTGACCATAACAGAGCCAACAGTTAGCCATAATTGAAATACTCACAAAAATATCCACCTCAGCTGTCTTAAATTACTGACTGCAACACTACTGTGAAATGCTGCTCTTCTAATGCAGTGACAGAAACTGATACAAGAAAAGTACAGAAATTAAGAAAGTGGAAAAGGTGATGATGCAGATGTACCAAGTCAATAAAAATGCATTTGAGGGAAAAAGCCCTGAAACTTTATGCCTCAGTTGACATTAAAAAACAGTAGTTATAACTTTCTCAGCAGAGAAATAGTTATTAGAAAGGAAAACAAATATGCAAGAGGGTTTTTTTTGTTTGTTTGTTTGGTTTTTTTTGCTATTTGGAACGGGGAAACATTTTGCCATATGAGAACTGTCTGGTGAATAAGGTGGGGCTAAGCCACTGGGTTAAACCTGGTACTCTGGGGTAATTGCTCGTGTCTTGCAACCCATAGCTTTGCTGTTACTGTAATGGATAAAATTACACTTGCATCCTTACCAGGAATGTTGTGAAATATTAATATTTATAGAAAGCTTTGTGAGCCCTAAGACAGTCTTATCAATTCCACGTGCCCAATCAAAACAATTTAAATCTCCCCTAATAATTTAAAATAAATGCAAACTTTTTTTTACCTATTTCATTTGCGCTTTCAACACCCATTTTATTTTTCCCCACAGTGGTTTCCTGTCTACTGCAATAACACAAAGTCCTGAATCTGCAAATATGTGCAGACAGATACTTTTGCACCTGCGATTTGTCCTACTGGGAAGCAGCGGAGCTGCCTGGGCAAGCAATTAGGATGTTTATGAATGCCTGTGGAATCAGACCCTGGATTTTCTTGTAGGGTATTCCCTCACAGGGGCCACTAATGCTGATTTCAAAGGACTGGAGAATGAGGTCTGGGCTTCATCTGCCATGGCAACAAATATACTGCAGATAGGAAATTACAGCTCATGGGATTCGGATGCAGCGAGTATTGCCCCAAACCAGTAATTCTACCTAGAGAGAGTGCTTCTGCCAAGGTATTTCTTGGTCTGCTGTCATTTTCTAGCACAGCCTGTGCTTCTTTTATGACTCTTCACTTGCCAAAAATGAAAAGCAAAAATTTCCATAGCAGCTCTGTTGGCCAAAGAAAACTTTGGGGACAGGAGAAGTTTTTTATCCTCAACCCACTGTCTTTCCATGGGTTTATAGCCTCTCTACTTATACCTTGCTCATTCAGAAACGTATGTGTGTCTATAAAAATTCTTGCCAGTAGACTGGACTCCAAGGAAAGACACTTCAGAATTGATTGCTTCCCAGTAGTTATCAAGAAGGAAAAAATAGATTTGGCTGATCTGTGCTCCTTTTTTTTAAGCTGTGGAGAGACTGGAGATGCCAGAGAAAGCAGCACAGGTGGTGCTCCCACTGCTGGAGACAGATGTGCTTTCTTACCTCAGTGAATGTCTGCGGCTCTCACAGGCATGAATGTTTCCCCCAGAATAGGATACCCTTTTACAAAGGGTCTGGTCCTCAAAAATGCCTATTGAGCTACTTAAGGCAATAGCCTAATCTGTTTATACCACGTGATGGTACACGTGAAAAAAAGAAATCCAAGCTTATCCTGAAGGTAAGCACTGAAATCCAAACCTCTCAAAGCCAAGTGTAGGCAGGGCTGTTACACCAGAGATTATTTCTAAGCACAAGGCATAGCGCAGAATATGAAACAATTAAAAGGCCTTCAAAGGTGTGTTCAAAAGAAAACCATTATAAATCTTAGCCTGCCTATGTGACAGTCCTTTTCAGTGAAGAAAATCAACCTCAAATAACCACATATCACTTCTTCCCATCCCATGCTCTTGGTTTTGGGAAAAAGGGACAGGCAAAGGGTTCCTCCTTCCATTATTACTCTCTCTCACCTCAGCCTGGGCCATTTTAGGATCTACAGCTATACATCCATGCTACCGTTTTCCAATCTCATCCTCTTTGCCCAGGGCCAAGCTGGCAGAGAAAGAAGTTAAACACAGACACCCTGTGCACATACACAGGTGTGTGGACACACTTCTCAGGGTAGGATCTGGTTTTGGGGTAAGAGAGAGGGAAGATGTCTTCATCAGTATTCCATGGTATCCCAAAGTTTTATGTTTAGAGCATAAATATAGGACACCAGAAACTCTCCTGAGAAAACAAGCACCACTTTATTTTCCAATCTTCACATAGTCCATCTAGTTCTTCATTGCATGCTACTATTTCAAATTTAAAAAAAAAAATCTTCTGGTCTTCATTTGAAAGTATATTCCCTCCTTGCTCCACTCTCAAACAAAAGATGAATCAAACATTGAAAACTTGGACATTTTCCCCACTGCATGTTTATGCATACAGTGTTTTTGGAAATCACTGAAGATTGATAGATTCTTGACTAATAAGTATTAACAATTTAATTCCAATTAACTGGCTGTATTTGGACTAGGATTCATATCAGAAAGTACATCCTCATGTATGTGAATATAGGGAAACTTTATGTCAATAGGAACATTCTCAGAATCATGCTCCATAGGCATTCACCAAACAGAATTTCCAGGCAAATATGTTAAAATACTGACTAGTAACAGCATTCTTGAATAGATAAGAGAGTGAGCAGAGCTGAAAGCTTCAGCCTGCAGCTCACCCAGTGGATATATGCTTAAAATTTAGGCTGTCCTGTCTGTAGGAAGATCTGAGAATGTTACCTTTAAGAATACAGCATTATTTAGTTAGTCCAAGCAAAGAGGGAGGCTCAGCAAACTCAATAAACTTATGAAAATCAAGGATTTGTTCAGCTGAGTGGGGTTGGAGGCTGTTTTTGTTTCACTCAGACAGATATCTCCCTCTGCATATAATAACAGTTTGTAAATTCTCCTCTAGCTACCCAGGAGCAAATGATTGTAGGTGGCTTGATAAAGTAATGGGAGATAAAAAGTATCCCTACCTTCCAGGCTGAGCTCCTGAAAGACTTTTAAGCATAGTTGGAGGAAAACATCGAGCAAAAATAAACAAACCATAAGCTTTTCTGAACCTAGACCCTCAAGATCAAAGAAATTACACCTGAGTAAAAGGCATAAATTCGGCTCCTTATTATACTGTGTGCAAGACAATTAGAAGAAATAATTTTCTATACTCTTACATGAAATCCATGCTTGGTCTGACCTATAATTTGAAATAAGCTTCATTTTAATGACTTAAATTTTACTGCTAATAAGAGCAGTCCAATCAAACCACAGGCAAAGTGTGTGAAATAATTTACAGATTTTGTCTGAAAAGGTCAAGGTCTTAAACAAAGAAAAATGTCTTTTCCTACCAGAGTGCTTGCCCCACACTGTGTAAAACTAATCGACTGCCATGAAAAATAATACCTGTCTTTTGTGCCCAAACTATCTTGTTTACTGAACACACACACACACAGACACGCTCATTCCCAGTCAGCTGCTGCCAAAATGAACAACACATGGCTGAGAGAGGTCCCCATTGCCAGATAGTGAAAATGAACTAGAGTTCTTTCCACTGAAGTTAATGAAGCTATGACAATTCAAATTAACTGTGAGCCTACCCCAATTACCTGTTAACTTTCCTGCACAAAGACTCAGGACAGTTAAGCAGAACTAACTAAACTGCCAACAAGAGAAGAGGCATGTTGAACTCTGCATGGGTTTCTTTGGCTCCTCAGCTGAGTGTCTCACAGGTTTGCTTATTTTTCTTTGGCAGATAACTCTGCCTGGCTCTGCAGGACCCCCTCCTGCACACAAACTGCTGGTAATTAGCTCTCCCTTTGGGACGTATATTCTTACTTAGCATCTCTCCTCTGGCCAACTCTTTTCCTGTTTTAGTGGCACTCCTCATCCATTCTCTTCTGTCACCCTTGTTAAACTTTCACACAAGCAGTGTTTCCAGTGACATGTCAGCCTGATGAGATCCCCTCAGCATTTGCAAAGAAAACCCTGGAGGTGCACAGTAGACTTGCTCCTGCTGGCTTATCAGGTGACACACTTTATGTGTGATACTTTTCCAGAGGAATGTGATTTGCAGCTTTTAAAGACACATCCCACTGGGGATCTTTTCTCCAGAAATCATCTCAGAAATATATCTGGGATTATCAAGTATTTGAGAAGCTTTTTTTAATTTTTTTTTTTATTTAAGTGGCATGGCCTGGGATATTGAGGGAGATAATAAGCTTTACTCTTCAAGACTGCAATGCTGATATGAATTTGCTAAGTGTCTGATCTCAAGAATTATTAATTCAAATTCCCAAGATGTCATTTATAACCCTTACTGAGGAGCTGAAAGCACAACTGCACAAATGCAGGGACAACAGATGAACTGTCCTGGCTTGGTAGCTCTTACAGTACAGCAACTTGTACCCTGCTGGGTCAGAGCATGAGTGGCACCCACACACATATCCCTTTCTGCATCCCTCTCTTCATAAATACCCTGAGCTCCCTATGTAAGGGATGGGAAGGCAGCTCCTTGAAGCTGAGCCTGAACCACATAAGCACTTTAATGTCACTCAAACTAGTGAAAGCATTTCCCTAGAGCTCTGACTATGCTCTGCTCTCCCAGCTAGCAGTAGTCACCTTTGAGTGATACTCAATAGGATTCCCTGTGCCAAAGTGTTCCTGCATGGGATGAAAGATGGATTTAATACATTTTAATATTAGACAGGAGAAGGCAACAAAGCCTGAAATACAGTGTTTTACTTCTGCAGAGTGAAAACTGATGAGTTGTGAGAAACTGTCATAAGGTGAGTAAATGAAGCTAGGAAATCATCCATACTGTTGAAGTGTTTAGCTTAACATAGCATTCAGAGCAAAGAAAATTAGGTGCTGTGTGATACCAGTGAATTCATGACTCCTCAAATCTGCTTAGTGATTCATGTTCTTGTTGGAGAAGTAAAAGATAGACTCCATCCTACTTAGCAATGTCCCCTAGGCTTACCGGCTTTGGCATTTTTACCACAGTTTAGTTTAAAACTACTAATTTCATATCTTAGTAGGGCTTTTCCTTCCTGCCATGCCTCAACACTAACTTTTCTATTTACCAGATCCCATCTCATGAATGACATTATTGTCAAACTCTCCTGGGTTTCTAACTATTTTCATGACTTGAATGGGGAGATGCGCAAGATGAAGACACCATATTTGAGACAAGAAAATATAACTCTTACAAATGACTACTTTAATCTTCCTAACAATTTAGAAAAACATTATTATCTCATTCATTAGGCATGCTTTGATTCTTTGTGGGAACTGAACCAGAACACATCTAAAATGTCTAACAGACAGGCTTTATGTCAGGACATGGAAGCCCAGGAGCCCACTTTACCTGGTTTCAGACGTGTGGGGATGTTACACAGGCTGTTGTGTGTGTGTGTGTTTGACAGAGACTGCTGGAAAAACCAGAATTTATACACTGAGAGAATCTCTCTGTAGCTGATCCCAGAGAAGGGCATCACCTTGGTAGCCTCCCAATGCTGAATGCAAACAAAATCAAGTCTTGGTTTTCACTGTTTCCCTGCAAAAAGCTCAATCATTTAGCAAGTCATTAAATTTTAAGCAAATGCACTTACATTTCAAAGATATATTTTATACATACATGCATACATATATATATATACACACATATATATATAGACAACTATACATCTTCAGACTTGGCCATACCTCTCTCATACATGCATCAAGCTGCAGACCCTATAAGTAAGGTGAGAGCCCTGTGCAAGTACTTATTTATAGCATCAGGAGCAAGCCAGCAGAGTACTGCACTGCGAAGCAGCTTCCATTGTGTGCAGTATAACTCCTTGTGTTCAAAAGCTACTGAAGGTTTAGGAATGGAATGTTTCTCTACAGATATATATTTGGTCATTTATACCAGCCAAAGATCTGTCCTGCTGAGTTTATTATCCTTTTGTGTAATTTTCTTCTGTATCTTTCTCTTCCTCTCTTATGATCTGCCTATTTCTTTTTATCCTCCCAATTAAAATGCCAAATACGGAATCCAGCCTAAGCATTGGACCACTGCACTGATATACAGATAGCAATCTCACAGCAGCTCTGCTGCTTTCTGTTTTAAAGTAGGAACTGATCATAAATTCAGGAAAAGAAGAATGTAACCCTAACAGATGCAAAGCTGGTTTGAATTAAAAACTAAAATAATTAAAAAGTCTTTAGTCAGCATGTAATATGTTCTCAATATGCTCTGCTGTGAAAACATTCCCATCTCATTCCGCAAAATATGTGGGTTTATTGATTAACTGTGTGATTAACCACCACAAGACAGAGAGTTCAAAGCTTCATGGGTCTTCATTTCACTAGTTTACCTTATCCCCTCACACCTTGCCTTTATTAGGTTAAGGTCAGTCTATCAGTATAAACACCCAAGTAAGAAGTGTAGCTGTTTGCAGGTTTCAGTGTAATTTCAACTCTGAGTGTGAAAAAAAAAAAAAATCCTAATTGCAGCTGTCAATAACAGTGTTGCAGCTACAATTCACCTCATTTGCAGCTTCTGTCACTGGGAAGCACATCTGACTCAGTACATAACACAGGATTTGCTATTTCTAGGCAGCTGATGTTTTAGTGCTCAGACATCTACTCAGCCTTGACTTGATAGTCTAAAGTAAATATCCTTGGGCAATTGTACAAAAACACCTATGCAAGTAAAAAACCCTGCTGTTTATAGTTTGCAGATGCTTGGGAGAAAACACTCTATATAACACACCTCTAAACTGCTCTGACAATGGCTAAACTGCCTCCTAGAATCATGGAATCATTATGGTTGGAAAAGAACTCCTAGATAATTGAGTCCAGCTGTGAAGCCAGCACCATCTTGTTCACCACTAAACCATCCCCAAGTGCCACATCCACAACACTTATAGGGATGGCGATTCCACCACTTCCCTGGGCAGCCTATTCCAATGCCTGATAACCCTTTCAGGGAAGAAGGTTTTCCTAATATTGAACCTAAACTGCCCCTGGCACAACCTGAGGCCATTTCCTGTTACCCTGTTACTTGGTGCTATTGAAATGTTTCTGCTTAAAGTGGTTTGTTAAATCTTAATCCCCTCTGAGAATGTTATTTTTGTCTGCATTACTATCTCAAAGCAAGACCTCAAATGAATAGATGAAATTCTACTGAATACTGATGATGGATTACAAAACCTGACACTGGATTTAGATCTGGCTGGAATAGATCTTCAAGGATCAAGCTGCCTGCAATTGCTACTGAGTCATTCCCTCCCCTCTTCCCCCGAGGCAATTAATTCTTAATACTTGACACAGGTGAGCCTACATTTCCCATCTGAACTGTTGGCCTCTGGTTGCTAATGGATTGACTCCAAAGCTGTAAGTCAGAGCCATCTCTCAGGCATTTTAGTATCTATTAAAAATACCAAAAATTCTTCTATCCAGGCAAAGATTATGAAGTAAAACAGCTAATAATCACAGCCTCCCCTGTAAGCACTCAGAACATGCCAGCTGCAGAATGCTTGGAAATCTGCAAAAAGCGATGTACAAACCAAGCTGTAATTATCCTCTCATGAGATTTTGGCCTGTAAGTGAAAAAGTAGATGTGGCAGAATTAGAGTGAAGAAAGCCCATGGATTCTGATCCCTGCTCTGTTTCCACAAGGTAAGTACAAAATAAAATCACTCACTGTAAGAAGCTATCAGCCTTCCCTTTGCAACACCCTTTCTAAAGCAGATGGTAATCTAGCCAGGACCAAACCCCTGTCTCATGCACCACACTGCAGAGGTGGAGCTCCCTTTGGAGCATAACTCTCTCTGTTGGCAAGCCAGTCACAAAGAAATCCCTCAAGGTAGCACGTGTTGAGGACCAGCCCTCAAACAATAAAAAATAATAACAATTTAAAAAGTCAGCAATGGTAAAGCGATAATTGTTAGTGAGGGCCCTATTTTTACCTTTATCATGGGTTTACCCACCAAGTGGCAGAGCTGGCTGCCACATGCCAGTGTCCCAACTTCAGATACAGCCGTAGTGAAACAGGAACATACAGCAAAGGGAGAAGTGCTTGAGGCTGATCAGGCTCCTGTTCTCACTCTAAAGCCTTCGCCAGCATGCTATTCAACATTTTTAAGGCACTAGGGAAGGACTCTAAGCTAACTTAGGAAAGCTATCAAGATCACGTAAGGGAAGATGAAGAGCTGTAAGTATACCGAAGAAACCCCTCTCCTTTATATGAAATAAAAATAGACTGTATCCAGACTCCCAGAATGAGCTCTTTAAAGAAAAAAAGTACCTTGCAGGAGCAGTACATAGCAAGAAATGTCAGCTTGTGTCCTGTATAGGGTTCTTAGACACCATGGCCTTCTGTGCTTAAGTTGGTACACTTATTTAAAACCCTTTTCACTCACTGAGACTTTTTGAGAAAACATAAAGCAAGATTCCTCTGCTACCAGGAGTGCACCTGCAGTGTCATCTGGAGCAGTAAAACCTATTTTAGTCACTTGAATCACCCCACTGGGCACTCAGTGTAGAGGTGCAGAGGAAAGCACTTTTCTAGAATTCCCCTTTGATCCTGAAGGAAAAATCTAAGATTTATTTGTCACTTGATAGCTCTTCAGCTAATGTATCTGGCTTTGGTAATGCTAAGGTTTGGTATATTCAAGGCTACTCTAGGCAGTTTTCAAATTTTTAAGGCATGCTGAAATGCCTTAAATTTAAGGCTATGCTGATGGAATGGGACCTGAATTACTTCCTGAGAAACCAAAAGCCGGTTTATTTTGAGAAAGTGAGAAGACGGTCAAGTTGAGAGATTCTAACTCCGGTATTTGCACAGCACTGGCAGAAGAAAGGATTTGTTTGTTGTTTTCAGTCACGTTAATGTTGTATTCTGCCTATTTCAGAGAATAACACTCATGCTAAGAACCAAATTAGCATCCTCAACAAACTCTCAAGAAGTTAACAAGGAGAGAACAAATCCCATTTTACTAACAGGTGCTTTTTAGTGATACTCTACTTTGCAGAAATAATTAAAAAATGCTCTTGCTTAATCCCTAGAAGGCAGACCTTAACTGTGTAATCTAAAGAAACAATCAAAGCAAAATTAAACAAAATTAGATGTATACGCCTGGAGCACAGTTCACTCAGGATTTAGATGACCTAAATCACAGATGGATTAGTTTTCCCTCTAGTTGTGAGAATGATTTAAACTTTTACTGACCTTTTGTGGTTAATTCAGACATTTCTCTCAAGTTTTCACCTCAGTCTGCTTAGTCAGTGAGCATAACAACTCCTCCTTCTGAACGAAACAAAACTTCTGCCCTAGGAAAACTGTGGCATGATAACCATGGATATACTCTGGTGTGTAAAACTGGGATGGGGGTATATTTTTCTAACTAGTGACACATCATTCTTTGTTGTATCCTGCCTTCAAACTTGCCACTCCACTTATTAATCAAAGGCTTTATCCAGGACTACTACTTTTGGTTTTGTTTTAGGTTGTAACAATGTCAGATGTCTGTGGGGGTGTTGGCAAAGTGTGACATAATTTGCCTTTAAACTATTAAAATGAAAACAACCACTTGCAGTTACATACTTGCCATTGTGCAAGCTCGTTTGCTTGCCTATGCTACTGACACAGAAAACAGCTGCCGCACTCTATTGCTCATGTTAGCTTTATGAAAAATAATGAGAAGCTTTAAGATAGACAAAACCCTTCCTCTATCTTCACATTGTTCACTCTCTCCAGCCACAGCCACGCTGCTCCTCTGGTGGAGGAGGATCCCTCCCTGAATGTTTACCAGAGTCCTTTCTGCAATGCCTTTGAGATTTCACAGGGAAAACATTAGGTTGCTTCTTGGCAAACAAGAGAAAACCTTTCGAAAGCTCCTGAAGTACAAACAAACATTCATCATCAAGTTGTTTGGAGCAGACAAGTTGCTCTGCATATTCTGACAACGCTGAAGCGAAGCTGTAAAGAAAGCTTAGACTTTACGCTTCAAATTACTGTCACAGCACCAAAGATGCTTGTTTCAAATTTACCCTGCATTATAATGTGCAAAATCCTTTCTTAACAGAGATCTTACAATGAGCACTATTAGAGAAATGGTGAGGAGTTTCAAGGTGTAATTAAGTGAGCGTCAGAGGAAGGGCTGTGCTCTGCAAACAGCTGGCATGGAGTCTCCCGAGTGACTCCCTGCAAGCCTGGCCTTTGGCTTGCCAAGCAGCAGCTCGTTTGGAGAGCCAGCCACAAGGCTGCTGCCCCCAGCCGCTCCCTTTCCCTACTTACAGCTCGGTGGTGTTGGCAGGGATGTCCCAGGGAACCTGGACCACCTGGCTTTCCTGACAGATGAAGACCGTGCCCAGGCAGCGGCAGGCGTGGTGCGGGCATCCCAGGCAGCCTGCCAGGAGCAGCAGCAAGCAGGCAAGGGCTGGAGACATCTCTGCCCTCACATCTGTCCTCGTCTCCTTTATCTGAGAGGCAAGAATGCAGAGACCTCCCAGGCCAACTCCCTGGATGGAAGATCCGCCCCAAAAGCTGGGACAAACCATGTGGCTCTTAGGGGGTGACTTCTCTGCAAGTTTCACTTCATGACCCCAGATTCCTTATGGCGTTGGAGTGGGGATAGAGATGAGCAATGCTGATTTTTCATGACACAAGCATTTTTTATTTCAAGTAGTGTTGAAATCAGGGGGCCCAACTGTACTAACCAGGGCTCTTTTAATATGCTGGAAAACGGTCCTTCCTTCTCAGCTACACTATTTTTCATGTCTTGCTTGGTGAGACCAAGGGACAACAAAGCATTTTTATTTTCTACAGCCCAGACCCTTTTTATCCCTGAAGGAGAAGCACTGTACTTATGCCACTATTTATGCTCCCATTCATGGATCCAAGGGCCCCATGATTTTGTATTGCTCTCAGGAAAATGTAAGGTGCTATTTTTTTATATAGTCTACTTCATGGGGTAAAAGCTCTACAGACCTGAAGCCAGAGCTAAATAAGGCCTTTTTTTGTGATTATTTTTCATGCAGTTGCTGATTCATCTCCTTTTTTTCTTTGGCACCTTTATTGGAACCCAAACAGAAGAAAACTCCAAAATCCAAATTGTCCCTGTGGACTGGTAAACTAATTTCATCATCTGGACAGAAATCCCAGAAATATTGCCAAATGACTATTTGTGACACAACAGGAGGAAAACAGCTTCAAGAAAATCATCAGAAGGCTTGGATGCTGAATCTTGTCTTTGAGTCCCTATTTGTTTTGTTTACTCTTTTGGGTGAGATAAAATATCTCACTACAAATATTAATCCTTGAGGAAGGGGCCCTGTGAACTCTTCGCTGTCACTGAGTCAAGCTGCATCAGGCCATCGCCTGGAACCAGTGCTTCTCTACAAGACACCTGGAATGAGCATTTTGACTTTTTGTTTTGTTTTGAGTGTTTTGTTAGTTTATTTTTCTTTTAAACTGTAAATAGTTGTTTCAGACACATAGAGCTTATAAATCATGTACATTTTAAATAAGCGAGAGAGCCATGGGTGATTCTGCTGAACCTGACTCACATTTAATCCTTCCCATTGCTTGGAAGGATTTCTTAATCTTGTTAAAAGCTGCTGTTAGCTTGTTTGTAATTTTTTTTTAATTGTTGAGGGTTTTTTTTATTTTGTAATCAAAAAGTATTAACAAATGCAATGAGACAAACCCAGCATCTTTTCTCTGAATCGCGTTGACAAAAAGTTTCCATTATTTTCACTTTTAAAGCAAGCCTCATAATATAGATTTTTTAAAGGGAAATAATTTTATGTAGCAAATCATTGAGTCAACAATGGTAGACTTATAATGAGTTGTAAGAGTAGTCTTTTAGTTGTATGTGTAAAAGAGATTCCATTTTTCTAAGTTTCATGAGAATGACTGTGACTTCCAGAAAAAAAGAATTTCTAAAACCTTAGTGACTTTTTCCTTATCTCTCTCTTCTCTTTCCTTTGAAAGATCTTCACCCTACAAGGTCTTCTGAAATGAGTAAAACCTTCAGTCACCTTCATCCTCAATGGGGTGAAAACTGCAGTATTGCACCCTATGATCAAACAAATTCCTATTTAGTTAAATTTTTGCTGTAGCCGACTTAAAGTTGGAATAATGACACACTTGAGGATTTAAACAAATGCCAGGAAGACACATCATTTGAGGCTTTTGGGGTTTTGTCTTTTCAATACAAAATCTTCAATTCCTGCAGTCGTAGACTAAAACCAGGCTGAAAAAATCTCCCAAAATATGAAATGTGAAGTTTGGGGAATATAAAAGGTGCAAGAAAATTTGGATACAGAGGAATTTAAACTGTATCTCTTCATACTGAAATACATCAGTATAAGTGGTCATGTTATACTGATGAAATGGATAGTGATATTTGTGACATAGTGGTATATTTATGAAAAGTGGTAACATTCTCTGAATGTCAAAACAATTTTCACTGATATGAAGACATCTCAATTTGATTAACTTTGGGTTTCATATATCAAACCACAAAAATTATTTCAGATGATAGCAATAATTCTTCTATATAGAAGACTTATAAAGTCAGGAGATCAAAAAATATCACACGGATTACAAGGCATTTTGCCAATTATTAGTAGAAACCAAAACTATAATAAGTATGTTTTATTTTAATACAACTAGTAAAACAGAGATATTTTAAAACATCAGGTCAGGCTCAGTAGCAAATCATGAACATAATTAACAAAAATTGGAGGGAGGTTGTCTCTTTTCTATTTTTGTCTGGTGAGGCCGTTTTATCAGTACAGTACACATTGCACTATTTTCACTTACATCAGTTAAGAATGAGATGACAATTATTAAATAATATAAACTCCTTACCCAGACTTCAAGCTTCTCTTGTAATACCACAGAGATAAGACTTTGATGGAAATATTCAAGTATCTGTACATTCAGTAAAACCAGGCTAGTATCCTAAACAGAACTGATATTTCATTCATATTGGAACAGGCACTAAATCAGGACCACACTAAAACTCCTTGAGGACACATGAAGATTCAGAAGGATCTCTGAGTTGTTTTAAACATACAGTCCAAGCTCCACAAGAATAGATTCTAGTGTCTATTAATGTTTTTAATGGGGAAACTCTGTCCTATTTCTGCACATGACTGTCAAATAGCACACAGCCACATCAGCATAGTCCCTTGCATGGATTAATCAGCTGGTGATTCTCTCACTCCCAGTTCAGGAGCACAGTTACCTCCTCTTGGGAAGAAAATTCTTGTAAAAGAGGGGGAAAAGAATTTCCTGGTATATTTCTGTGGAATTTGCAATCCCAAGTCGTTCCTGAATGCCAGCTTGGAGCTACGACCATGCCTGAAAACCCACAGGACCTGTTGCAGGAGACCACAATCAGAGCATCATGTGCTAGGAGCAAGGATGTACTGTCATTGACGTTCATGCTGTTGAATGTGTAAATGCAGAGATGATGGTGCTTTCAGATATTTATGAGAGCCTTATCTCTGCATCCATTTGCAGAAGAACTATGCTCCAGCTGGCAAATTGGTCTTGAGAGTGTAAACTGCTTTCCTGAGTAAGAAAACAGAAATTTCCCCAAATTGAAGCACTGTAGCAACAGAGATGCAATTAAGTGAATTATGACAGATATTCAATGACGATGTTAGAGATTATGAAATTAGATGGTATCTGGGACAAACAGTTAACTCAAGGTTATACAGTCAACAGGGGATCTTTTTTAAGATGGTAGTAAGGGAGTCTGCTTGATAGGACCAGCCTCTAAAATTAGCTCTGGTTGAATTTTGCAAACACTGAGTCAGAGGAACCAAGGGCATCTGCAGACTCCATCCTCTGACCAAGCAGCAGTGCCTGTCCTGGGTCATGCTGTCACCTGGATTGGTGAGGTTACAGTGGGAAATAAAATGAGCCATCCCAACTCTCTTGCCCTCCTTAAACTTGCTTCAAAGACAGCTCTGAGCCCTTTCACCACAGTGTAGATGTGGCCAGGTTAGCTCCTAAATCCAGCTGCTGAATATGTGGGAGCAGCTCTTTTCCTTCAGGCAGGAAGGTCACCAGGTGCTGGAGAGCATCAACCTACAGGCAAGCAAGGTCACAGCAGCATGTACTTGTGTTTCTCTCCTCTGAAACGCAGCATGACAGCTAATTAAGAAAATACTATTTCTACTGATGTTTCCCAGCCTCAAAACTGTGTTTAATTATTGAATGCCTCTTTATCAGTGGCTTGCTCAACAATAAGCATTCTCCAAAAATGTGTATGCAAATCAATCACCTGCATGAACGGATGACACAAAAAACACATCCAAGACAGGTTTATCCTTGCAGAGTGGATATTGCTTTCTCTTTTGATGATTTTCAGCACATAGTTTCTCCCTGTGGCTTTACAAGCAGCAATAGCCTCTATTGTCCTGACTGCCATGCTATGAGAAGAAAAAGGTGTTTTCTATCGAGAAAAGCTGGCAATGTGAGCTGGAGCAGATCCTAAAAAGGATATTAGAGGAAATTACTAAAAAGGGCTTTGACACATCACTGATTTACCTTTTGTGAATGACAAACATGGGTCTTTATGTAGCAAATCATTGAGTCAAACAGATCACTGGCCTGATAAAAATATAATGTTTTAGGCGCTTTCCAGAAATAGCCGTTCTGAACAGCTTCACCTTTTTCTATTTTTAGCTTCATCTTTTTCTGCAAATGGGGGTTATTTTAAAATACATTTGAATGGACAGACTTTATTGGTGCCCTCGGTGCCGAGAATATAAAACAAAAAAGTAGCCTAATAAAAGCAGTATTATTGCTCTCTCAGTTCCTTTAGCCATCTGCCCGCGTGAAGCCTCAACTCCAAAACGGAGTGAAGCTGAGACAGTAAATCAGGCACCAGAGGGAGTGCTTTGACTCGGGAATTGAACACACGTGTAAGGAGCAGGATTAGAAATTGCATGGAATTATGCTCATGATGATTTCCTGTGACTGTCTGACTCTTGACTTCACAACTTGGCTGTGATGAGTTGCTCCTTTATTAAACTGCACCTCTGCAGAAACCAGAGCTGCATGTCACATGGAGCTGTGTCCAATGCAGCAATAAGCAGCTGCACTGTGGCTCTTACTTCTGTCCTCCTTGAAGGTGAATTAGGGTCTTATGTAAACAGTCCTACCAATTTATTTAGCTCAGAAAGGACATTGCCCAGCATGGAAGGGTCTCAGACACTTCTAATGTTTCTGCTGACACTTCTCAGGAGTGAGCTTGTTCTTGTGCTATGGACTGGGGTAATAGGGGAGTTTTGACTATTTTATTTCACTCTGCCCCAATACTTTTATGGTTTTGATAGCTAACAAGGTCTCACTCAGCCGTTTATCTGTGTGATTTTTCTGAGGCAATCTGAGGATATAAGCACCTCATGTATTTTCAGACTACAGGAGACATATGCAAGAGACAAGAGTGAAGTTATTAGAGAATAATCTTTGTCACTCCATCTAGTGCTGCTCCTTGGGTTCAGGTCTGTTCATCCCCAGTCGATAATAAAAGACGCAGCCCATCTGCTAGGCTTCTATCACATGTTTGTAGAAGCGCAGTTATAGAACCACTTTTTCTTTGCACTGTCCATGAGTGGGTTTGACTAGACCAAAATAATGCACAAGAGACACCAAAGCCTGCCTAGAATCACACTTTCCATCATATATTCTCCTCTGACGCTTTTCCCAGCCAGCAAAAGGTACCTGAAGGTCAGAAATGTGCGGCAAGAGAAGCCTTGCCTGACTGTGGAGTCAAGAAGCACTGGGCACAGACATCAATAACTATGCACTGCTCACGTCAGCACCAGGGGAAACCCATGGAATCCAACAGGGACAAACACAAAGCCCCAAACCTGTGGAGGACAAACTCCCTGCAGCAATGCAGGCTGGGCACACTGCCTGTTCAGGGAGCAGAACTGCCAGTAAATTGAGAGATGTGATTATTCCCTTTTACTCAGGACTTTTGGACCACATGGACAGCACTGCATCCATTCTGGGATGCCCAGTAAAAGGCAGACATCATTTAACCGAGGGAGAGCAGGGAAGAATCAAGATGGTCAGGGCAGGAGCACTTGCTCTGTGAGCCAAAGCTTTGAGAACAGGGTTTGTTCAGCCTAGGAAAGGAATGGCCTGTGGGCACCTAAAAGTAGCCCCCTGTGCCTATGAAGGGGTGGCCTGTGGACAAATAAAAGCAGTCCCCAGGATTGCTACAAGATGGTGATCAACAAGTGGACCTAGGCTCATTGCAGGGTGAAGGGTGGGAGAGCAAAAAGTAACAGACTTGGGTCAAAATAAGTGACATTCAGAGTGGCTACAAGGAGATAATTTTTCACCTTGAGGAGAGTGAAGCAGCAGCACAGGCTGCTGGAGAGGTGGTACTCTCTCCTTCCATAGAGGCTTGAAAGACCATACTGAATAAGGCCCTGAACAACCCAGTTTGACCTCACACTGAGCAACTTGTGGGACCTCCCCAGGTCCCTCTTTCACCTGAATTCTTTTGTGATTCTACATACAGCTCAGGGAGAAAAAAACATCTCCCTAGGATGTTTAAAATAGAGACTGACTGTTCATGCTTTTACTCAAACCTACACTGCCGCTTGCTTTTGAGCATGGTTACAATATACTGCTCAGCTATTAGTCTTTAATCCCTAAAGAAAGGAGAAATGTTCATCAGCATGAGCAAAATAGGCTGGCAATGCTTTCTGTCCACCATTTCAAAGTTCACAAACCTGCCATTCAGGACAGTTTAGCAACAAACCTGAAGTTCTTACTAATTAGAATTCAAGAGGCTATTAATTCTTTCAAGTACAATTTATTATGACATAAAATGAAATAAAAAAACTTTAATGATGCCTCCACAACATGCCATAATTATCATCTCATATTAAAGAAAGAGAGCTGCCTGGCAGAGCATACACGAGAAGTTTCAAAGATTGAAGTACGGAGATATTTGTAAAGAGAAAATTTGTTTAATTCCTCTCATAATTAAAATTGGCCCATAGACAGTGTTAACAACTTGTTGTTTGGCCATTTGGAAACCAAATTTCCTTAAGTTCACTTAGATTGGGTGACCATTTCCAGCATAAAAATACATTAAAGAGGTCCGAAATGGAAATATCTTTACAATATACCTATCTTCTACTTTTTTGACCTCATGCAGCCTAAGAGAAACCATCTCTGCATGAGAAAAGGAAGAACTCAGCTGTGATTGATACATGAAAGACACTAAATATCCTTTTGGGAAATTAATTTCATTCTGACACTTAATAAAAAAGAAAAAAAGAGACAAGAGTGAAAATTTAACATTTATTAAGGCCTCTAAAGAAGATGCAGATGACTAACTAATCCCTATAGCAGATTGAAGAAGAAGGAGAAAAGGAAAAAAGAAACATTGTGCAATTACAGTAGGTTATTAATATTGATTAGAAGGAGGTTAAAGAAGTGTCTCAGTTACTTTGCAGGAGTTACAGTGTTTTGTATACTTTTGCCTTCATGACAGGTAGGCTAAATTAGCTGCCCGAGGTGACAATTAGGAGCCAAAGAGTCATAGAGTCTTATTTTAGCACTAAATAGTGAGACTGACTATTGCACATTTGTTTTAAAGCATCCTTGAAGGTCATCCAAGGTTTTTCCTACTTTTGCTGGAGCTTTTACAGGAAAGAAAAAAGTTATTTTACTTCATTCGGTGGTTGATGTGGAACATTAAAATCTAAGTATTCTGATCTCTGAAAGCCATTTCCGTCTTCCACTCTTCCAGGAGCTTCCTTCTGGGACTCCTCAGCTGCTGCTGAACAGTACTGTTTTCCACAAAAAGATCTACTGGAATTAATAGGATTATTTATGGAACAAGGTTCTGCCAAACGTGGCTAAAAAAATTCAGAATCTGTCCCTTAGCATATAAAATAATGAAAAGTGACACAGGCACTTAAAAGCAAGCAAATGAGCATTGAAAGGAGAGCTGAGCATGTCTAAGTCTTTACACAGCTGTAGCCCTGGAAAAAAATGAAAAAGAACAGCACCAAGTTGCTTCAAAAAGCTCATATTAGTGCTGTAAGACTGTCCAATGATATATTCATTCTTGAAATAGTTGTCCTTTGACACTCTTTCTGTCAGGAAGCAGGTTTATTGCATGGAAAGTGACAAAGAGGAGCCTCCGATCCTTGATCTGCCTGCAATTGCTCTCAATGCTGGGGGAGCAGGTCAGGCACAGCTCTCTGCAAGAGGAGAAGAATAAGGTCCTGCCATTGCTCTTAAGGCACAGAATAGAATGGCAGGTAGGCTAATGAGATTCTGCAGACGATGAAAAAGAAGCTTGTCCATCTCTCTGAGGTGCTTTGTAGTCCTCATTACCATGATATCAAAGGGCTCCGCAGCTCTAATGCTCATTTTTGTCCCCACTTCTGTAGCAAAGAAAGACCTCCAGCATAATTTTACAGATGATGTCAGGGAAAATAATGGCACATCTATTGCCTGGTGGCAGGTAGATCCCCTGGGCTGCAGCCAGAGAGCCCAGAGAGGTGCAGATTTGTTCACAAAAAGTATAACCCCACAGAGATGTGCCCAAGCTGGGAAGCTGTGCTTTGGGGTCCTGAGCTGCAGACACACACACACAAGACTTCTGACCTCCCCCTGGCCCACCTGCAGCCACTTTTGGCTTCTGCACTGTGCTTGTCTGCACATCCAGCTGTGACCTGCAATGCAGAAGCATCCCTGCTGCCTTCAAGGATTCACTGGCATCCATTATAGGAAGCTGGGGAAGGACAAAGTTGCACCATGGTTCCTCCTCACATCCCAGCCAAGATCTCAAATTCCCCTTGTCTCTGAAATCCTATCCCACCTGAAATTTCCATAGGATTTACTTGGTCTTCAAAGGATGCAAAGAAACTTTACAAGCTAGAGTTGAAGTCCTAACAGATGTATAGCTACCCAAATTGAAATCTGGCCACTGTTCCAAAGACTGACCTGTGTAGGAAAAGCAAGTGCTAACAGATTTGTCTTAGCCTGCCCACCCTGACAGATTGCATGTCTTTCAC
This sequence comes from Acrocephalus scirpaceus scirpaceus, assembly GCA_910950805.1. Taxonomy (NCBI): domain Eukaryota; kingdom Metazoa; phylum Chordata; class Aves; order Passeriformes; family Sylviidae; genus Acrocephalus; species Acrocephalus scirpaceus. The sequence goes on along the minus strand of OU383775.1, from coordinate 14,514,364 downwards.
TCAGAAGGGCGCCTGTGGCTGCTACCACCCTTGTGACAATGCTGGGATATACTTCACTATATGGGTTAGAGAAGAAAAGCTTTAGATATTGAAAAGACATTTAAATCTGTTGAATTCTGTAAGCTAAAAGCAGAAAGAAAACACATAATGCACCACATATTTCACTTTTCTTACCTCAATGTATTTCTTTTTTCTTATCTCTACTACAATTTTCCTTAACCTTTCACCCACATAACATGGTTTAGCATGATAATTTATCAACAATGGCGACATCTTGTTGTATGAGATGAAAAAACCAAATACTTTCTGGACTAAGCTGACCACAGTTTAGGCATAACAACCTAAATCAAACTTCAAGACTCTTTTGCCTTTCATGGCCACTTTCCTTTGGTGGTTTTAAGATGGACCACAAAGGTGAAAAACAATCTGTTAAACACTGTCAAACCAAGTAATGAAGACCAGACCTTGACTAATTTTTGCTTGCCCTGATGAAGTTCAAAGGTGCTTGGAGATCCAAAAGCACTCAGGTGAGGTCTTGATACTTTCTCTTAGAAAGTGATATGATTATAGTTTACAAGCCTGTTCTGCACGTGCTCCAAGCTGAACAGAAACCTCTCTTAGGGCTCATTAGCTCATGCTCAGTGCTAACTAATGTTTCTCCTGATATAACTCCTGCCTGGTCTGGCCTGTGGGTAAAGTGACGTGGCCTTTGCTCACAGAGAAACATGTGGTGTGCCCTTGGAGGCTGCATCGTCAGCCTTGGAGACATCAATGTTGTTTGTCCAAATACAAAGCCAGAGAATATTGTTGTACACCCTCCCAAACCACAGCAGCTCTGGGAAGGGAAAAGAAGGCATCTTGGCCACATATGCATGCCCTCTTTGGAATGCAGGAAGATTGAAAATTCTCTTACAGATTCCCAGCTGAATTATATGTTGAGCCTGGGCTTGCAGTGCTGCCTGTCCTTGGGAGCCAGTTGTTCTTGCCCTTGGGATGTGAGACTACTCTTGGGGCCAGTTTAACTGTCCATTCCTTCCATGCATGGCAGTGTAAATGTAAATGCCAAGGAAGATTCATTTCCAAACTCTACTGACATTCACCACACTTTCAAGGTTTTCTATGTTTGTGCTATCTCCCACAGCCCCCAAAAACATTTCAGCATCATCATGTAAAAACCATGAAGCAAGCCTGATTCCAACAGTGGATCCATTGAGTAAATGTTGACATGGTATTTATACCCGCTGAAAATGAGTGTGACAATAAAAGAAATGAAAAAGTACCAACAGGATACAGCTCACAGTGCAAAATGTGAAGGGATGAAAGTGAGAAGGAGCCAGGCCATACTGTCCTTGACTTCAGCTCATCTATGCCAGAGCACCACTGCTGAAGGTTTGGACTGCAGCAGCCTGGATAAACAGCTTGCCTCTGTAACAGAGCAGCAGCAGAGAGACATCAAAAAGGTCATAAATCTCAGAGAATGGTGCTAGGGATGTGCTGCTGGGCCCAAATATAATCAGCTTTTATGGAGAGCTTTCCATCGCTTGCTCTTAAGGCCTAATTGCAAGACATTATCTGGCCAAACAGAGTATGAAGTAGCAGGTAATAATGATTGCCTGCAGGAACCTCAGGTAGTGCAGCACACAAGATGAGGAGCTATTCTTACCTCACTTATTACCCAGGAGCTGATTCAAGGAGTAGTTACAGTTCTGCCATTAAGCCACTGGTCACCCTCATACATCTCAATTCAAATTCATTATGGGAGTGATTTTACCAATGCTAGCAGTGACACTGAACTATGGGAAGAGGACTGAATTTTGAATGAGGTACAAAATGACTTACAAAGACTTTCTTTAGAGAAAAAGGCCAAAGAAACTAAAATATTTAGCCTCTGCATGTTGTTATGCAACCTTACCATCCTGGCATTAACAGTATGCATGCTTATGCATAAAGAAAAAAAAAATGCCTAACAGTCAAGGTACACAAATCAAGGTACAAAAATCAAGCCACTACAAAGGTCTATAAAGCTTTTGGGGAAATAGAAACCCAGACCAAATATGCCCTTCAGATAGGATGTTTGCTCAAATCTAAAGCTACCTCAGTGAGAGAACACCAGAAAGTCATCCAGCTTCTGGGCAGAAAGCTTGCCAGCAGCAGCAGCAGCAAAAAGTTCCCAAGGCTGATCATGGCCAATATTCACACTTTCACATCCTATCACAAATTCTGGTTTTCGTCACTGAGAGACCACAGCTGTTGTAGGGAGCATTCTCTGATGTGTGTAGGAGAAGGTGACATTTCTGCAATGTATGAAGGTGACAGCACCAAAGTTAACCATCTGTAAACAGCTCCTATTTAATCTCTTTCCTTCTTTGTCTTCAACTGATCTGTCAGTGTCATGTGGCACATTTCTGACAGCAGGCCAAGGCAGAAGAGTAAATACTATTTGATTCTACTTAGTTTTCTGATCCCATGATGAGATGAGAGCTCCAAATCCATTACAGAAAAATCAGATATTTCTCAGATACTGAACTCTGAATCCACCCCATTCTGCAAAAAGCTTGAAACAATAGATCCCACAGTCCCAACTGTACTTATTTCTCAGCTCAACCCTAATGCTGAAGCCAGATGCCACCTACAAAGGGAACTGACTGTGGCCCAACATGGTGCAGGAGCAGACTGGAAGCACAGAAAGGTCCAGCAGTCAACTTTTCTTCCATTTATTTTTAAGTGTTTAGTTTTAAGTCTTCCCAGGAAGAGGATGGGGAGAGGGTTGTAGAGGAGGATTAGCTCCAGAAACATCATTAGAACCGGAAGAGGGGCACATGACTGCACTGAACCACATCCAGGTAATGGTAAGGATGTCTCTTAGGAAGGTACTGACAGTGACTGCTTTGTGCTGAGAGGAATCAGAGAGCCACTGAGGGCAGATAATACAATTACACAGGTTAATATCAGCTCCAGATGACCAGTAACCTTTGCAAAAACCAATGGCAGTCACCCAGGGGGTGTAAGAGAACTCAGCTCAAGTAGTTGAGTTATTAATGGCAATTTGTAAGCAGACCAACCACTTAAAATATCCTCCAATCTAAAGAATGGGTGCAATATCAATCCTTAAGATAAGGTTCCAGGGAGATGTGAGAAATCACAGGCCTGTAATCATGACAATGCTTGGCAAATTAGCAGAAATTCTTATAAAGGATGCATCTACAGAGTGTGCAAAACTGCCAGAGCTGTGAAAAACTGCTAAGGGAAATCCTGCCTTGCAGATCCTTGCAGAAAAGGGAGATCTATTTGTATTTCCAAAAGGTTTTTGACAAAATTCTTTACCAAAGTCTAATAGCTAAGGGAGAAAAGGAAGAGTTCTGACCGGGTTAAAAAAAAAAAAAAAAGTTAAAAAGTAGCTAGGGTCAAAATGAAGAGGCTGAAGAAAAGAGCTGATCTGAAAGAATTTGGTACAAGTCTGCAAAATAGGGGTTGGCATGGAAGTAAAGGGTTAGAATCAACTTTTTTACTCTCTCTTTCATTCCAAGAACTATGGGTTGTCAAATGAAGCCAGGAGAGCTGGTTTTGAACACAGCAGAAAGCAGATCTGAGTAATTCCTTGTTATTGTGGGTGCAAGAGTAGACACTGATTCAAGGAAAAATTGTATGATTACCTGAAAAAGAGATGATTTAGGGTTCTAAATGAACAAGCCACAAGAGACTTAGGAAATCACCAGAGAGGTGTGAAGTTGGAGGCTGAGAGAATATTAGGGGAAGGTATTACGTAAGTTTGCCTGCTTTAGGTGTCCATTTATGAGCACTTCTGGAGACAGAAGAGCAAATCCTTGGTTTGAATGTTGTCACCAGCATTAAGACTCCACAACAGCCAGTCCTGGCTTAAAGAGAATTAGCTTTCTGCTGTAGCTGAAGTAGCTGAAACCTTCTACTATGATAATAGAAATACTTAATTTATGTTAATCTCCCAAGTTTTTTCTTCAACATTCTCACTGTTTCGTATAGAAGTTATAACAATGAAATGTACTGGAACTGACAATTCTGGAAATGAGAGACACTTTTTAGCAGTGAGCTCTTGAGTCATATATCTCTACTGCCTCCAGATTCACATAAGAACAGTGGTACTTTACTAAGAGTTGAAATCATTGCTTGCCAAGTAGATGTCTAATTTTATGAATTTGAGTTGTTTTATACATACCAAAATCACAACTCATGCTTAAACTTGGAGAATATTTCTGGGTTAGGGACTCCCACTGGCAAGGGATGGCTTGCCCTGTTCCAAAGAGATGCAGCAAAGTATTCCTTTTTTGCTTTTCTGTTAAACCAATCTAATTCTGGGCACCTATAGCCAACAGGCCTCTGGACTTTTTTTCCATGTAGTAAACAAAGGGGAAAAGATATTTCTCAAGTCTGCTTGCAGAAGAAGGAAGCAAGAGCATCTGAACTAAGAGGTAAAACAACTGCAGTCCTGCCTTAAGCAGCATTACTAGCAAATTTTCACAAGCACAGAAATCAGAGCAAAATTCAGCTGTGAAACACCTAATTATATGTGCTCCCTACCCTAGGCTCTCTCACAGAAACACAGGACATTGCATGATCTTTTGATGGTTTCTTTTTTCAAAGTCATAGAAAAATTATTTTGCAAATTGTGTTTGCTTTGGAGGCTTAAAAAAAATTTCACTATTCAGTGAAATATTGAGATAAAAGACAAAGAAAAATGCTTCTTTCTTTTTTTGGTCCTAAAAGCTATATGTGATCATGAAAAAGAAAGAGTTGTTTTTAGGAATTGCAGCAGTCTCTGAAAGAAAAGTCCTTAGCAAGTAAAATGTTCAGTGGCAAATGCCTTGATTTGGAACTTCTGATGTATTTTAACTTAATGTTCTTTATCCTTTGATAATGATTCCATGAATATTAGTGGATTGCCAAAATAATGCATTGATAGAAGCTTGTATAGAAAGAGTTTGTGAACTACTTCATTTCCCTACAGATCCCAGCACTTGCCCGAGTCATGCTATGTACCCAGTGATCATGACATTTGCTGTGCTTAAATAGGGACCAAGCACCATGCTAGGCTGTGGACTTTTTTGCACATTATTATTTACCTTAGGGTTTGGACTTGGCTTGGTTTAGCCTAATTTTTACTTAGTCCTTTGAGTCTATGAGACATTTTGTCAATAAATGATGATGAGTGTTTTGCATGTGTGGCACTCCTTGCCCTTGTGTGTCTAACATACTGCATTAGCAGATCTGTCCACAGCCTCTGGGAAACTGTGAAAACAAGTTTGCAGATAAAATGCTTCCCTTCCCAAGGATGCTTCAACTTCTAGAAGACACCCTTGACTTGGATACATCAAGCTCTTAGTAACAAGGTTCTTGTGTTCCCTGAAACCAAGGTGCTCAATACTTTTCTGTCTATCCCATTTATTTTGATGTTTCTCTATTAAAAAAACCCAAAAACAACAGACCACCAAACCAAACACCAAAAACCCATCAAACCCCAAACCATAACAGAATTTCTAATAAAATCTGTCTTTTACATTTTCAATTTTTTGGTGATTTCTCACACCCATGGATGCTGAAAGCCCTGGCCAGGTGCAATTCCCATCTCCCAGAGGCTGCAGGATCTATCTTAGGAGGTGCCACATTGATGCATGCACCAGCCTCTGGATTTTTCACCTCTTCATCTTCTGCTTATAGAAAGTGTGGAGCTAAGCAGCACAAAAAGGATCAGGGTTCCATGTTGCCAGCTCCATTTTCAGGCATTTCACTCCTTAGCTTTGCATACGCAACATTTTTTTTTCTTATGTGGTGTCCCTCCCAAGCTGCCTTAGCATTCTGTCAGCTTATGCAGTTGGTCTGAACGTGAATTGAAACACAGTGCCACAGAATTGCATAGCAAGGGAATGTAATCAAAAAGAGATCACATTTGAAAGAGGCAGAAAGAAAAGGAAGGATAGTGACAAAGAGTTAATGTTTAGACTCCACAAAAAAAATTGCATCATTGGGGTTAGCAGTTTCTAGTGATTTTGGTGATTCTATTTAGCACTGAAAATGCTGTTTGCTGCTTGGCATTTCAGTGCTTACATAATTTATAGTCTATTATTTGATAATGTATTGAAGCAGGTTGTTGTCTTTGGCACCATCAAAGGTGTCTGCTAATTCACTGCTTGACCTTCTCTGCATGCATGTAAAATAGAAAAGAAGTGGTGCAGGGCACACTGCGGCAGTTCCTAAAATGGCTCAGTATTCAGACAGTTTGATTTGGCTGAACCTTACCACCAAACTCCAGTTTTATTTGTCTTTGCTTGGAAAAAGTAGCAAAGAGGTGGAAAAGGAGTATTTTAAAAGATTGGTGCATTCTGTTCTGTCTGGCTTCTCCAGACAAGTATAATTTTGTACCCAAAGCAGTGAAAATGTCCTGACATTAGGGTGTAACTGGACAGATTGTGCTTCTACCTAACCCCATGTCCACGTAGCCAGAGATGCCCTCTCCTGAGTGTCCAAAGGTGTTCAACCCTGAGAAGAAGGGGAGATATGCTAATAGCCAGCACACACGTGGAAAGAAGGAGTCTGCTTGTATATAGGAACATTCATGGAAGTATTTCAGCTTTTGAATGCTGAACACAAACAGTTTGCATCCAGTTTACCAAGAGGTTTAAAATGCTAGATAAAATGAATCTACAGAAGTCCTCAAAGGACTGGGAAAACCAGACAGAAATACCAGTCCTAGAGAGTGCTTTGCTTAATGCATTCCCTGTAATGGGAAGGACAGAATGTGTTGCTAGAATGTCACAAAAATAGAAGAAAGCTCAAAGGTTGTCCTCTGACTGGGGCTCCCCAGCAGTGCCCAGCAGACCCTACAGTGCCCAACTGGGAGATAACTTACCTGGGCCACAAAGTCCTAGTTCTTTGAACAAGAAGCGATGAATTTTAGGCACCAGCAAATACCCACTGACTTCAGTTTGGAAAGCCCCTGCAAAGCCAGGGACTTGATGTGGAAATACAAAAAAAATTAATTTATACTTATTACTCTGCTGGTGCAGGCTCACAGAGGGGAGCACATGAAAGTTCACATAAAGTGGCAGAGCTGTCACCTCTCCCTCACAGGTTTCACCCTAACAGCCCACACTACTCCTGCTGCTCTCCAGCTGTCCCAAATCAAAAGCACATTCCAATATTTATTTTCCTTTTAGATTTCCATTCTATGTCTAATCTTGTAGAAAAATAAGTAGAGCAATGGACTAGGAGAGGCAAGGAAAATTTAAATAACTTGTTAGTGCCAAAGACTTTGAAAGGGTTGATTAATCAGAGATGCCTGGTAGGGGCATAAGATGGAGAAGGTTTCATTGTGGCAGGGTTTTCTTGATGCTCTTTTCCCCAAGCATGACTTCTTTTCCCTTGTGAGCCACTTTTATATTATGGAGAAACAGTTGTGAGCCACAAATACATACTAACTGCAATTGATCAAGGACAAAATGAATAATTTACTTTCTGAAGAAGAGAATATCTATATTGCTACAGACTTTTTAGGAAAGAACTTTTTCCCTGATGATACAGCCATCCTGTTTCAGCTGCATTTACATGTGGCAAGAGTGCTGCTTTGTTTCTAAACTGGCACATCCCAGCAGAATTGCCCACCTTTTTTTTTTTGTTTCAGTGCTTCTGATCTTAAAGAACATGAATTATTCACAAAGAATTCCATACATCTTCAAAACATTTCTTTTAAATAAAAATGCATACCTAATTCCCCCCATCCTTGATTATCCACAATGAGGAATAATTATTGGAATTGTTAAAGATAATGAATCCCAGGCAGCTCTCTACATATGGCTACACACACCCTGTCTTTGTCAGACCTGTTCCAAAGTCTGACAGTTTATGCTACTTTGGCATAAGAATTTATAATTTTATAGATTGCTATATATTTCTGTGATATCAGTATCAAAAGTTTTTCTAATAGTCGAAACAAAAAAGAAAAACAACCTAGCATAAAAGGTTGAATAAGGTAGGAGAATTCTCCAGGAAATCAAAGAAAAGATGCAAAGAGCTAAACACAAATAACTTCACTGAACACAAAATATATATAAGAACAGTCAGAAGGTCAACAACTCTGCCATTTTTCTTGATCCTCTTTTAAACTTCTCATTTTAAGGTATACATAAACTCTACAACTACAATTAAAAAAAAGTGCATGCAGTGTAACTAAATTCACCATTTACTTAAACCCAACAAAGCAAACAGATTTTAAAACTCTTTTCTTGTTAAAAAGGTGGACTTTTTCCAGTTGGTGGAAAAAAGGGGGAAATTTTTTCCCAGAACAGGAAAATGATACACATACAAATCCAGATGCCTGCCTGTCCGGCATAAACTGATGTCTGGATGCACAATGAGCTGCCTTTTCTAGAAAGAGTAAGCATGCTGCTTGCAAAAGTACTAAACACTCATGGAAATCAGAGCTTAAACGACTGTCTGTGCCCTAAAGATAGCCTCTCTGCTCAGACCTGAAGTGCAAAAAAGGAGAAAGACTCTGAGGGAAGAACCATGACATCCACCTATTTATTGTAGGAGTCACCCACGCTGCATTTGCAGCACCTCTGAAGTAAGCTGCTAAATAAAGAGCCACTTAGATTTGCCAGCATGAAGCCCTCTTGTTTATGAGCCAACGTGTGGTGTGTGAAATGTGGTGAAGGCAGGCCAGGGAGATGCACAGGAGGGCAGGGAAGATAATTAGCATAGAGTGACTCAGATCATTGGCCATGCTGAATTTCTAGCAAAGAGAATCTGGCATAAACATGAATGGAGGGAAAGCAAAGTCTGTGTACAGATCTAGTGATAGATGCTAAAAGATAAAGAACTGAAAGCCAGAAGGGAGGTGTGTATTAAACATCACATTGGGAAGAAAAAAGAAAAGTACGATAAAAAATTGCCAAGAACAATAACAGAAACACCAGACATTTGATAGAAATGCTGCATAAACATTATGATCTCCCCCAAAAAATAAGCCAGAAGAGACATATCATGTGCTTACACAAAAAAAGTAGCAAAAATTTTAAACTTTCTTATTTCCTTGTAGTTTTCAAGGTAACTCCCTACCAAACTTAGGATCCCAGCCACAGGAGAATTTGCTGAGAGAGCAGTGCTTTCTCTCCAGAGAGGCACCTCCAAATATTATCACCCCACTTGGACAACTCAAGTGATTAGAAAAAACAGCAAAATTGCAGTTTGGGGGCAAAAAAGACCCCAAAAACACACACTGAAAAAACCCCCAAACCACCAGAAAATCCTTGCGCACACATGCAAGGCTTAAGAAAGAGGCTTAAGTTAAAGAAAGAGGCTTAAGTTAAAGAAAGCCATGAGGAGTGAGAAAAGGAGAGGTGCAAGGAGAATGTGAAATAGAGTCATCTGTGATCCCCAGTGCTGCAGCTATTTCAGGAAGAAAGGGGCAAGCGATGCGTGCACAGCCCAGGATGCAGAGGGCTTTTGTTCAGAGGATGATGTCTGCAGTGCAATTCCAGGAAAAGCAAGGAGCGCATGCACAGCCAAAGCCAGGCACCTGTCACTCAGCTGCCATATTTGCAGCTGTACCATCAAATGAATGTTCTGATTCCAGCTGGGCTGTGGTGCCAGATGCAATATTGTTAAAACAACGGTGATAAGCAGCAATCTTAGGCTGGGCAAGTGTGACCAACTGCAGGTGATGGAAAATAAGTCTTCTGAGGCCAGCTGGCAGCAGCAGGCTGTGACTAAAAGCTGCACAAAATGAAATCTGATCTTGTTTAGGTTTACACTTGTCTACAGAAGTATTGTATAAAGCAAGCAGCTTTCTGCAGAAGTGTCAATGACTGGGGACACTGGGCAGAGCTTGGGTCTGGTCCAAATAGCTGCTCAAAACAAAGGCAAAAGGAAAACTACAAAGGTGCTGGTATATATGCGGCAGGTATGGAATTTGGGCAGCAGTGGAGGCTTTAAAATCCTAGTGCTCCTTAGCTAAAAATTTGCGTGAATGTCACCAGTGGCAAGAAAACATGGAAGAACTTAAACTTGGATAGAGGAATTACTACAAAAGGATGTTAACGATCCAGAGGACCAAGAAGACTCTGCCAGAGGGCAAGGCAGTGTTCCTACCCCCTTGCTGTGCAGAAGTACCTGATGCCATCACAGGATTAAGGCTGTGAAGGTGTGCCAAAAAAAGGCTGTATCCACAGTGCAGGAACTAGAAATGTTCACATCAGCAATTAAGAAAAGGCAGGCAAAAGCTGGTCCCAAATTTACAAATATTATCATGGCGAAAAAAGATGTAGCACAGTGAGGAGGGTGGTACAACTGCTCACTGCAGAAGTTTTCTGGAGGTGCCAGGAGAGGCATCAGAGCCATTCCCAGGCTGACTTACTACAGTTGTGGCACCTTTACAAACAGATTTCTTCACAAGCAGTCCGTTTAGATTTATGTGCCTAGGGACCATGTGACACCTAAATAGTGCAGGAGTGCTCACTGCTGACACTGCACATCTATCTTATCTTGCATGAAGGCAGCATCATTTTGCAGTGTATCTTACACTGGTACTAAATCCCTTTTATTATGGAAGATGGTGTAATCTTAGTAGGATTCCAGAGATTTAAAAAGTTTTATTGTTATATTTATTGACAATACATAATGAAGTTTCTTCCAGCATTCATTGGCTTTTTGACTGCCTCACTTATACCTTGCAATTGCAGGAATTTTTTTTCTATTTTTCTTTTTTTTTTCTTTTTTTTTCAGCTTTATCTCTTTGTTGATTAAGACCCACAGGAACTGCATACCTTAGAAACAAACAAAGCACAGGCCTATTACAGAATGATTAACTAAAGGAACCATTCATTAAATTTCAAATGCATATTCAACCTTGTACGTAGGCATAGAAGGAGGATGGTGAAAGTACTTCAGTGATAGATTAAAGAGACTACCAAACTTAAAAACAATGTTAAAGACAGGATGTGTAACCATAATCTCATAAGACCAAGCATAAATAATGGTACCAGTTTGCTACAGTGTCTTTGCAATTTCTGAAATAGGATTAGTAGGATTCAGCCCATTCTGATGTCACTGTTGGAATAGTTCATAAACTCTCAGGTGTTTTTCAAGACACCTGAATAAGTACCTTCAATCTGAATATTCATGAACTTGCTTTGAGTGTGTGTGTTTGAATTAAAACCCATTTTACTTTGGCATTACATCACATTTTATATTTGCATGCTACAGATTGGTTTTAACCAGTTTACCAAATCTCAGACTCCTGTTTTAAACAACAACATCAGCACAATGAAGCAGTGCTGTCTTACTTCTGTGTGGCAGGAGTGACATCAGAGGACAGTGTGAAGCCATCAGACTTACAGAAATCTGCTTCGCTCTGCACTGACTTTGAACTCCTCGTGGTGTGTCCTGCCATTCTCATCACCACACAGTAACTTGTTCCTGGTAGTTGCAGCAGAAACATCTTTAAAATTCAGTTCCCAAGAGCTCTCCACCCTTGCTCAACATAGCAACCCTCTATAACTGGGCATTAGGACAATGAGGAATTCAAATATCTATGGCACAACAAACCCAAATGAATACATATGAAAAAGAATTAAATTCTACTGCCTGTGGAAGTGTTCTGCTTGGAGACTCCTGGTTCATGAGAGCTAAGGATGCCTCTGGCAAAGCCATTAAATCCCATGCTGTTCCTTGGATCTCAATGTGTCTTGTTAACCATCAAAGCAAAGGATGTAATGAATAATCCACATTATCCGTTAAAAAAAAGCAAACAAAGAAAATCAAACTCCTTGACTTTCCTCAACCACTATGCTTCTTCTCTGCCATGAATGCACTTAATTGCTTATCTGAAATTTCAATTATTACAAAAACAGGTGAGGTGGAGTGAAGGGATTACAATTAACTTCTTTTTGTGCTAATGCAGTTCATAATAATTAAAGAAAAACAAGAAAGGAAACAAAACCATAAAGCTTTTGATCCTCAAACATACCTGCTGGATTCCTGGGCCACATCTGTATTGCATTTGCCAGCCCTTGATCCTGGCATGTCAGAGTCTCGATACAAATAATTTTCCTAATCAAGCCTGACTGTCCTTGAGTGTGTTTGCAAATATTTTTCAGGTAACCTGGAAGAAAATGTATTATTAAAGGACCCATGCTTGATCTGTGAGCTGTTTGCTTTGACTGTTGGCTACTTCCTGCCATGGGAGTGGTGTGACAGAATGGCCACCAGGAAAAGGAAAACATAACCTGTGTGAATTGAGACAGATAATGTGGCTCCCTGTATAAATAAACATTTAGCTTGAGAGTCCCTGTGTTTTATAACATTTTTAAATCTTTCCACTGGACAAGGCTGAGCAGGGAATGATGTAATGACACAAATACTGTGACTTGTGCTGATTATTTAGGCACCACTGGAAAATCAGATAGCAGGAAAAAATCCTGCCAAATAACAAATATTTTTGTTTTCTGGATAATGTAAAAATGGAGAATTTACTGATGTACTTCTTTATATTGATAAAGCCTTCTACCAATCACCACCCTTTTCAGATAAGGGGAACCAGATCCCTCCCTGGACCCGACAAAATAGTTGTCAATCAGTTCATTTCATCAATTTGTTTAATGCCACCAAAAAGTTTTCTGTACCCACAGGTTGTAAGGGGAGCCTAATGGTACTGCCACACTGGTAACAGCTTTTCACAGATACACATTCCTGAGGACTGGGCCACAGCAAACACAGGCTCCAGGCTCTGCTAAAAAGATGTCACACAAGTGCCCCTCCTACCAAAATGACCAGCCAGAACCAAGGATGATTCAGTGGGACACGTGTCCATGCCACAGCAACACTAACTTACTGATGAGTTTAAATTCCCAGCATCAATACAAGTCAAGAGGCTCAAGAAATGAAAGTGAGATTTCCAAGTCACTTTGCCCAAGCACCCCATCGACCCAGAATCAGGCAGGAACATCTTACCCAGGTACAGCTGGATCTGCTGGAGGATGTTTTTCAGAAAGCTCACTCACCATTTATTCTGAAACTCTCCTCTTTCCCCCTCCCGCTTTAAAGTAAATGATGTCTCACTGCCAGAAGCAGAGCAAATAACGAGAACATAATTTACTTCACAGGGACTATGGGTCACCAATTGGCTACAGCTGTGAGAAAGGTAAATGTGCTCTTAAACTCCATTACCAGAGATATTCCAATACAGATCTAATAGAAAAGCTATTCTGCAAGATTGTGCAAGGTAGGTTGTATATAAACAGATATCTGCTTAACTCTGTATTTCCAGTTGATCATTAAATTGTTCTGAATCTTGCCAATATTTTGGGAAATATTTGCAATTTAAAAATTCTGAATTCAAATGCAAATATAGCCTCATTATATACCAGATTTCCTGTCCTGGATACATTCTTTTTATGGGAGAAATGCATAAATAGAGATTATTGGCAAATGGGGGAGCCTTACAAGGTAATAAAGTGAACAACTTATACATTTTAGTCAAAACAGCAAACTTAATGATGAAATGTAAGTTTCACTTCTTTTTCCCATCAAGTCATGGGAGGAATGCTTTTAAAAGCTGTTTACATCCTTCTTCCCCAGCCCCTACCAGAATTAACAAACAAAAATAATTAGGTTTTTAACATCCTGTGCTGACCTGACAAAGTTGAAAAGAGAAAGGTGGGGGCTTTTTTGTTTGGGGCTTTTTGTATTATTATAGGACTATAGTATGGCACTCTGGAGGCTTCAATGGCAAGGGCTTAAAAAAACCTGGACAATTTAAAGAACCTCTCATTCTTTCCACAGAAAATCATCTTTACCATGCAATTACTTGCTGTAAGTTGTTAGACAAGAGTGAAATAAAATTGCCTTCTTATCAGAGTGTAATCATTGCTTTGGTCTTGGTGACAAGATGTGAATCAGCAGTGTGCTGTGCGTACTCCAGGGCAGGTACCAAAGACAAAGGAAAAGCACTGTGAGAGTTGTAAAATTTGGATGTACTGGCTCTCGTCCTCTCCCCTCTCTGCCCTTGTCCTGGTGCTTGTCCCAGCCTGTGGGGGTGCTCATTCTCTGAGGATGCTTTAGTGGCCAGGGTCTCTGCTGGCCTGAGCCCTGAGGCACTGCTGGCTGCCAGCTGTGGCACAAGTCACTCCACACATTGCTGCTCTGATGGTGACAGTGGCCCGTGGAGAGACAAAATGTGACCAAGAAGCGAATACCAGCTGCATTTCAGATGCTGTTCACAGCCTTTTTTTTTTAATCCTCTGTCCTTCTCCTGATAGTGGTTGCATTATTCTTCTTTCTCCCGCCATTTTAGGACAAGCCTTTAAATTGTACTTGCTGTAATGAGCCAAATCTTCCCAGTCTCTTCTGTGCCACGTGCAGCAATACTGAATGATGCACTGCAGGGATCATCAGGGTTTGTTAGAGCTTTCAAGCTGAATAACAGGATCTGTGTGTTCTCAGTGTTTAATTTTTCATTTCTTGCAACCACGAGCAAGACCAGAAGGACTTTGGGAAGGAAATGTTGGGGTCAGCTTTCAATATTTGATGCTATTAACAAGCTAGGACACTTTCAGAAATTCTACATCAGCTTTGAAAGGAAACAGACACAAATGTTAAAGTTGCTATACAAATGTTTATAGAGATGGCAAAGATATGCTGCAGAGCCAGTTTCACCAAGAAATATTGATTGTGTTGGGGCTTATATGCTTAACTATTTCATTGCATGGATTTTATAGGTGACATTTGAAAAAGGTTAATGCATTCATCTTATTTTGAGCTAAGGGGGTCCACAGACTATCATATAATATGGTGTCATCATATATATACTGAATAAAAGTAGTTTTATAGAAAACTTTAAAACTATATCAAATGTTAATACCTAAGTAAAAATATGCATTTTAAATCAAAGGTTTTTTTGTTATAGTCTAGTTATTCTGAAGGTGATGATAACAGGAATATTGAAGTATGGTCTCTCAAAAGTTTAAAACTAATGTAGGAAATCAAATTTCATAACAACTTGCCTCTTTGCCTCATTGAAACAAGAGTTTGGGATATATGTTTTCAGACACAGCCAGTACACTGTGCTGAAGGTTTTCCAAAGGTACTGTAAGTATCACCAGTACAAGAATCTCACAATTTAGCTACTGATAGTACAAAACATGACTTCACTTTAAAAAATAAAACCATTACACAACTCCTCAGACAGAGTTAGGACTCTATAAAGAATCATCAGCTGAATGTTATTTTCAAATTTCATCTACTGCGCATCACACATTTTCTTGTTGTCCTTTGCAGTTTTAACAAGGTACAGAACAGCACATCCTGAAGATTGCTCACTAGATCCTCTCATTCCCCAAGGGCAGACTATCTAATAAATAGTCTGTGTCTACACCAGCAGAAATACCACCTAACCTAGTCAAACTTAAGAGCTGGCCAGGCTGATGCAGGTTAAAATGAAATTCCATCTTACCTTTCCTCCAGAGCTGAGGAAACTGGTGCTGTCAGTCTCTGGTGAGGACTCTAAAGTACCATGCTCAATCTCAATGTTTGTGGAGTCATTTGATTTCAGCCCTGACTTGAATATGAACTACCTTGCCAGAAGCCATTGGCATCATGTTTCAGGTAAAGCTGGGATGAGGAACACCTAAGCCTGCTGTCCTGCAGGTTTTGGTTCAAGCTTTAGTCAAGAGAAGAGACGGTCTGTGGAGGCTCTGTTCCCTTCCTCTCCTTTCAACAGCGAGAGCAACAGCATCATGATACAGAGAGGGAACACTGACTGATCCACGATGCCCAAGTGGTCCTCTGACAGCAGGGAAGGAATCTCAGTCTCCAGGCCATGCTCCAAGGCCTGTTCTGACCATTGTGAAACTGAGTTGATAAACTAAGATGAAGTATGAAAGTATGAACCAGTCAAAACAGGCCCCAAAAGCACAAATTTCTAGATGAAAGCATGCTTAGTGATTAAAGGCACTGGCTCTGCTTTGCAAGGCAAAGCACCAGTGTCAAGAAGTTCCTGGAAAAGGCTGTGAAGTTGAACATACAGATGTGTGTAGAGTTTGGAGGGTGGGACATCATCAGCTAGATGAATCACTGTTACAGGAAAAAATGCAGTGCTCCCCCATGGTAGCACAGATAATCTATTGCACTTAATAGAAGCTTTGAAAATACTCAACTTTTCCACAAAAGCTTCGTGCATCCCTCCTTTTACAAACTTTAACTGTTTGTACAGACCTCACAAGCAGATGACTCAATACAGAACAGCAGTCTGTTTTACTACCTCTCTTCTGAGCAACTGCTGAGGTTTTGCAGAGCCAAATTGATGACTTTTATGTCAAATGACCTCTTAATAACTCTTACACAGCACATAGACCACAAAGTTCTGGAGGCCACCATTTCAGAAGTGTTTGCTATACATATTACATTTGGAATAAGGATCAACTTATGTCTCCTGCAAAGTCACTGCAAGTCTCCATTATAGTTCACTTCCATCAAAAATGGAGCATTTCTTGACACGTTCTCATGTCTGCTACATAACTCATATTGACTACTTGCATTTTTTATATTGTAATCTAAATATGACATAAAAATAATTTACAGTCAAATATTTCATTTTTACCATCCCATAGTGACATGCAGCTTTCCTAGTTCTAACTGCCCATATGTCCACTGAGACCAATCATTCTCTACTGACAGATCCATTTTTAGAAAGAAATGAGAAAAATCTTTCATATGCCTTGCAACATAGCCACATGGAAAAGTTTCATCTCGATGGTCTTTCTGTCTGCAGCAGGCAAGTGCTCAAGGAAATCATGTTAAGTCATTACCAGAAACCAAAACTGAATCTTCTCTTTGTACAAATGTGGAAAATACCTGCTCTTGATGAACGGCAAACTTCTTACACTGCAAGTATGACACAAACAAGCTAAGTCTGAGCAACTCAGGGCACATGAATGGTAGGACGCCTCAGAAAAGACAATCCGCAGAATCCAGAGCTATCTTGTTTTTCATCTCTGCCTTCTTATTACGCTCCTGGATAATAGCTAACCTGAATTATGTTAAAAAATTATGCCCTGTGAATTCCTCAGGGCATTTTTAGAGTCTGGGGGAGTGTGTGCATATGGGTGGGGAAGAGGAAGGAACCCAGAGAAAAACAACTTCATTTTCATTAGCCAAAGAGAATAAACAAAGATTTTGAGGTTGTCAATCTTGAGATAAGCATGTAAGCTTACCTAATAAAAATATATTATAATTTCAAGTACCTGGGAAGTGTCTTGCCTTTCACAATCTCTGGTGAGTGTAGGATTGATTTCTGGGCTTTGGTATGTGCATACCAAAAATTTGCGAACACATCCCCTCATGAACATATCTATGACAAGGGAGAGAAATGGGTAGATACAGATGTATACTTCTAGGATAAAATCCAGTGCTCCCAAACCTGTTTGTGTGCCAGGACTGGCATTTAGCATAGCCCCAATGACAGCAGAACAGGGAGGAGATGGTGGCTGTTGGCTGAATTCGGTTTTAGCAGTGCTCATCCACTGCTTATTCATGAGCAGCACAGGAGACTCAGCCCAAGTCTGTCTGATCAGATGAGTAAGTTCACTTTTTGTTTAACCTTCAAGCCAAATTACAGACTTTATTAGCCTAGAGGTGATATCAGAAAGGAGAAAAAAGAGGAATGTGATCATTATCCTTGAAGTCTTGCAAAGAATGCAGTACTTACAGAACCCAATTTAGAAAAAGAAACATCTTCAGACACAGAGAAAAGGAATATAAAATCTGCCTTTATACCTGAGAATGAATCTGACTTTGTAAGACAAGGGATGCATCACAAGAGCAGATGAAGAAGAAAACAAAAGCAATGGTAGAACATGATTGGACAAAACAAGATCTCAACAACTGTATGTATTAGTTCCTGGTGGATGTGGAATCCTGCCGTATCACTGAACATTTAAGAATAAGTCTGTATACACAGTCTGTAATTGAATGTCAAGAAAAATGAAAATACATTGGTTTTTTGCTACTGTTCATTGATTTATCGAAGTGATTTATTGTCATTGGACATGAGGACCAACAAATCATTTTGCTGACACCATCAGCTGCCTTAACTAGGTTGTCAGTTCACGACATTAAAGGTAATGGATGGTGATTATTTTACTGTAATGGGTTGAATCAGTGCTTTGAATGACTTAGCAGTCGTGTCATAGTATAGCCAAGTCATCATTCATCAAGGCGGCATTTTGTTTACCAACATCATCTATAATTCATCTGATTGTTGACAATCATCAACAAATACCTCTCAGGCTAAGTTTTTTCAGAAACAAAAATCTGCATGGCCGCAGCATACTAACTAACCCCAGTTTACAACCCGAGGAGAAACACAGGAAGATGCTAGCTCCTCTCTGAGAAGAGGAACTGTCAGCCTGAAGAGGCACTGCCAGCCGAGGCTGCATTCCCCTGGGCTGTGTTTCAGCCCAGCACCAGGATTTACAGCTTTATGAAGCACACAGTGCTTGTTCTGTTGCATGCGAATACTCTGAATTGAATTCTGCATTACATAGAAATTTGGGTTTATCTTAGAAAAAGAGAAGTAGGACCAACTTGCGCTGTATTCCCAATAGAGAAAAAAGTGCAAGAATCACCTGTCTGGTTTTCTCCCTGAATGAGATTGAATCATATCCTTATTTGTACTATGATTGAGTTACTTGTGCAGAACTCCAGATTCATAAAAATTCCTGTTAACTTTGTGGAAAAGGGTGCAGTAGTTGAAACATCATCTTAAGACAGGCCTTTAGATCATTACTTGTGTTATGTCTTTTATGGGTAAGGGTCAGCATGCAAGTTGCTAAAAATGTTTCATGTTGAGCTGACAGGGTAACAACTTAAGTAGCCACAAAGTTATATTATAAATACAAATTACTGGAAAGTTTATAGAGCTCCAGTAGCTTCCCTTCTAGCTTTTCATGCAAACTTTTCTCTGACATTTGTGTCTCAGATCTCAACATTTATATTCTACTTATCTACTGGTGCATGGACAGGGAGCTACTTTAGATGTAGCAAAAGAAGAGCATCAAAGTTCTGCCTTTCAGACGTGA
Organism: Acrocephalus scirpaceus scirpaceus; assembly: GCA_910950805.1. Taxonomy (NCBI): domain Eukaryota; kingdom Metazoa; phylum Chordata; class Aves; order Passeriformes; family Sylviidae; genus Acrocephalus; species Acrocephalus scirpaceus. The sequence goes on along the minus strand of OU383775.1, from coordinate 14,495,261 downwards.
GAAAGGCCCTGGTTGAGTAAAAGACAAGTTGGCAGCTGTTTCAGGTACCTTAATGGAAAAGGAAATAATTTCAAAGTTATGTGAAAATATTTTAAATTTCAAAACCATATTTGATTATTGTGTATAAATATGTAAGAGACCAGCAGAAATGGAGTTTAAAGAAAAGATATTTGAAAAGAATGTTTAAAGTAAAAGTAATCCTCTTTTTCTTATTCTATGTCAAGGCTTGCCCTACAAATCTTAAAACGATGAGAAATGAATGCATTTTCTGAATAGGTGGAGCAGATTTTGAGGGTTCAAGCAGGATAAGGAATAGAAGTTATCTTCAAGGCCAAGAGCAAACACAAACCAGTGTTCCAGTCCAAAGACTAGACTAGAGCTGTCTGATGTGCAAAAAAAAAAAAAAAAAAAAAAAAAAAAAAAAAAAAAAAAAAAAAAGAAAAAAAAAAAAAAAAAAAAGCCAAAACCACTATGGAAATTATTAAATTACACCCTTCTTGGTCATGAGAAAATGTTTGACCAGATGTGTAAGCACCCATACCTACTTTTCACCAAAATTGTGAAGAGATACAGTGAAATACAGACAGCAACACATAGGAATAAGATATCATGCAAATTAGTAATATCCTGGCAGTATCCTAGACTGGGATATACATGGATTAGAGATGGTCTGCAGTGGGGAAGTTACTTTTACTAGAATTAGAAGGAGATTAAATAAGCTATTAGAGGTGTCTTCCAACCCTAATAATGCAGAAGTGAAGCTGAATAGGAAGAACTGATAATCTCATGTAGCTAACAAATGCCATTACTATAAAATGGAAAGATACCAATGCTGGTGCAAGCCCAAGACTACAGAAAATATACTCAGTTAGTAAGGATTGTTTAATCATTTTAAAAGCAACTGAAATTAGTGTCAAACAGAAAGTACAAGACAAACTCCTAAAAAGCTTTGGAAAATTCCAAATTTACACTCCCTAAATATTGAGTATTTTCACAGACTATGATCTTGAAAAGTGAAATACTGCATTTATTAGCATCCAGGCAGTTATATATGATTTCCTTAGCAGAAACTCCTAATTCAGTCAGACATTGCATTCTTAAAATTTAGCAATTAATTTTTGCAATTAATATTTTGTTATTGCCTAAATACCTTATTCAACATTGCAAGATTCTTGAACTAGATGTCTTCTTGGAAAGGCTTTTTCACAGAGTTCAGTTTGCGTGAATAATGTGCTGGATGTTTCTTCATGAATTTAGCAATTTCTGTGTCTTCTAAATCTGAGGCAAATTTAGCTAAGTGGATATTGTTCCCACATTTAGGATATGAAACTGAAGCTTAAATGCTGTAAGGTTCAGGTTTTCTGAATTGGCAGGCAGCAGGGTATGTCATCACAAAGATGTTATGACATTGAGCAGAATATTCGATCTAAAAAGCAGTTGCTAGATCTTTCAGGAGGTGAAGCAAACCTTAAATACATGCAAAGAGAGTATCTCAGTCAGACAAGCTTGATATTTGGTCTATCCTTAAATATTTTCTTGATGAAACCTGGTTTGAGAAGGAATTTTTTTGAGTTTCTCTTTGGTTTTGGGTTGGTTTTTTTCATGAATTGGCTGAAGGTGAAAACTCAAATCTGATTGATGCCAGGAAAACCTTTTTCTATGGAAACATTCCCTTACTTCCACCACCTGTCATTGCCCTTGCATCCTCTGACCTGATATCAATAGATATCAATATTGATATCAAAAGATATCAATAAAGTCTCCCTTTCTCAAAACTGAGGAACAAGAGATCTGTACAGTCAGAGAGTGTGTACCCACAGCTTTCTCCCTCAGTGTTTCTGAGATGTGAGCCAGCATGCAGAGCTTCCTTTTAAAGGTGCATTTTCTTTGCAAGGTGTTTTACTGATGCCAGTAGCAGCACTGGGTATACTAATAGCAAAAGAAACAAGGCACATTAATAACCAGTGCCTTCATGGACCTGCTTTCATGGCACTGATTTCAGAATATACTCAGCTATTTGGTAGAAACCACGCACACAAAGTGAACAGTGTCTGAGTTTGGAGTTAGTTGTCCCTCTAATGTGAGGTCTCTGACAACCAGAGTGGCAAGAAGCGCTGTTGTAGGAAATGGTTGAGTAATGCCTGCACTGCAGGCAGGAGAGGAGGCAGCAGAGCTGCTGAGCTTTAATCAGTGCCAGCAGCACCTCCAGCAGTGCCAGCACTGAAGATACAGCAGCACTGAGTTTAGCCAGCAGAGCATTAGCAACAGACTGAAGCCCACGCCGCTATGTCGTCATTTATCTTTGTGTTTCATCAAGTCTCCAGAGAGTGGTGGGGGATGTGAAATCCCTCAGCACAGGATTGATTTGAGTGTCTTGCAGAGATAATTCACAAGTCAATACTGTTAACCATTTCAGTTTTTCTTATGAGGGAAGGGAAGGATGATAACAAATCACATTGGAATCTAGTTTTGAGCTTCCAACAAACTCAACGAATCGAGACTGGAAGCTACACTCAGCTGAAGAAAATGGTAAAGGGCATGTCAGGGAGTCAAATCTGAAAATCATAGTATGGACAGGCAAAAGAGGTGTCCAGGATCAATTTACGAAAAGCAAAGATTTTCTTCCAAAATGATGTATCAATATAAGTGTGTCTGCCGAAGAGTTTCTAGAAGCAACAATTAGTCAAAAGGCTTGTGCTTTATTAGAGGAGTGAAATCAATGCAGTCAGTGGCTGTTAGGAAATAATTGAGGGATGACATATAGCTTCTCTATAGGAGAAAAGCCAGAGCAACTCCCTCAAACCAAAGTGCAAACAAGCAAGGTTTTAGATCAGAAAAGAATAAGTTAGTAGCATTTCAGTAAGAGTCCTGAAAGAAATCACACATGGAAGCACTCCTAGCTTAAACAAGCTTGATACATACAGAATCCTGAGTATTCCTTTAACAGACCAGTGGAAAACTAGACCAGCAAATCTCACTTTTTATACCAAGTGAGCTAATAAAAATTGTAATAAAGAAATAAGCAGCACACAGACAAGTAAATACAACATAGGAAAGCCAGGACCAGAGCCATGTTTCACAAGGGTGTTCAGGCTCTCTGAAGGAGATGATAAATGAGGATGAGGCCATTTCAATTGATCTTCTATACTTGGATTCCTAATGAGGTTTTGACACGTTTTCTCACAAAATGGTTTTAAAAAAATTAAACTGTATGGAACTAAAAGAAGGTTCTTTCCAGGATAACTGACGTGTTAAAAGGCAGAATGTAAAGAATGAAAATAAATAGTAATTTTCATAATGTAGGGAAGTTAAACTGTAAGCCCATATGAATTGTTCCCAATGCATTTAAAGCTCAGGAAAGGAATAAATAGTGAGGTGACAGACTTCCTTTATGATTCAAAATTACTCAGGGCACTAAAAATGAAAACCGATTACAAGAAGCAGCAGAATGATCTCACAATGCTGAATGATGGGACAATTAATCAATGTCAGGTGAAACTTAAAGCATAGCATTTGAGGAAGAAATAGTCTAAGTATATATATTAATGTACTCTAAATTACCCCCCAGCCTTCAGGAAAGATCTTGGAATCATTATTGATAGTTCTTTGAAAATGTTAGTTCATAGATCAGGAGCAGTGAGGAAGGAAAACAGAATAGCAAGAATCATTAATGAAGGATGAAGAACAAGAGCAAAAAAATCTTTATGCCACTTTATAAACCTATGGTGTTCTCAAAGCTTGAATTCTGCATGTCTTTCTAGGCACCCCACCTCTAAAAGGATAGAGCAGCAGAAAAAACAGATAAAGACAATCAAACAATCCCAGAAAAAAATACAATGCCCATACAAAGAAAGATCACACAGACAAGTTTTTTTAAACTTGGAAGACAATGGTCAAGGAAAGCTAGGAAGGATTTACGTTAAAATAAGGAATATAATTGCAAAGGAGTTTAGAGAACAAGTTATTCATTATACCCCAGTCTGATTTGATGCTTCTTAATTTAAACATTACCAGGCAGCAGATTAAATCTAGGAAAAGAGAGCAGATTTATCTTTTTGACCACAATCTATACCTAAAATGTCAAAATTAATTGCCAAGCACACTGTTGGAACCAGCATCTAAACAGTACTAGAAAAAAACCCCCAAACAACCCACCACCACAAAAACAATATATAAATTAATGAAAGGTATGACCTGTGAGCACCTGAAAGTTGTGACTAAAAAAGCAGGCTTGATTTGTATCCTGTTCTGGCATCGTAAACTCATTGTAGTAAGACCAGATCTCTTTGCTCTCACTGAGGTCTTCCCTTTCCCAGCTGACAAATTTGGCTATTCTATTTAAAAAAGGATTTCAAAATCTAGGAAGTATAGGAGTTGAAATGCTATCTGGAACCCTAAAACATAACTAAAATAACAATTCAGGTTTGATGAGAAGATGTCAAAGTGGTGCTCACCCAGAAGATTCTCTCCATGTTGCTCTATTTACCTGAATCTACACTATATATAAATACCTATATATATACACACATATAAAGAAGCAGGATAAATGGTTTTTTGCATCCTTTTATGACTCCTACACGCAATAAGGATCTCAACCCTGTCGAGGAAATATGCCTGAAAGTTGAACGATAAATTTGACTCTGCCCCTATGATCAATATAGATCATCTTGCACTCTTTACTTGACTGCATTAGTGTGAAGAATACAGCAAAACCTCAAAAATGTCCATTAGAGTGTAACATATACTGATCCACATAGAGGGGCAGAGACTCTGTAGTCTTCCCAGTCCCTTTGGAAACTGCACTGGACTTCAGAATATTGGTTCAGTGGCCTGCTTGAGAGAAGAGAATGATCTTATTTTTACTTCCCAGTGAATTTCATGCTTTCAAGTTCACTCAAACAGAATGAGGGCAAATTAGGCTGAAAATAAAAGAAGCAAAGGGTACCTGTGAATCAGCTGAAGGAAGCTCCAGCTCTATCCTCCATGGAAATTGCTCTTTTTCTTCATTTTCCTGAATTTGGTGGCAGTGACTGCACCAAGTTTGTAAGCAGCTCTGCCTGGCTTAATAATAATACTCTGGCAAAAAGAAACACATTCTTCCTCTGGTTTTTATTGCCTGCAAAATGCCATGAGAGTTTCAAATTCAAGCAATCAATGTGAAGGAGAATAGACTATAAAAGCAAAGATTATTGCCTCAGAAATAGCTCTACTTTCCCTATCTCTCAATAACAAGGCAAGAACTTTATGGAAGATTTGACAGTGTCTTGTGTATGGTATAAAGGAGAAAGAAACACATACATTATTTGATACCAGGAAAAAAAATTATTGGATTTTACACAGCTTGGAAGAGAGAGCTGGAAAGAGCAGCCTCTTGTCTTTGCAAGTAATGCTCTTAAGTTAAAATGTGATCTTAACGCTTCTATTCTGCACCGAGAAAATGAAATGCAACCACCAGAGAAAAGTGCAAAAAGTCAAATGTATTCTTGCAAAAAAGCAGTGTGCAAATTGCATGCAAATGAGTTGTCATTTTCTAGGAGCACATCTCCTTCCATTAGAAAAGGAAAACTTAACTGAAAAGCGTGCTGTTAACATGCTGTTTGTAAGCTATTAAGGTAGTCTGAAAGTGATGCTCTGCAAACTCTATTTTCATCTGTTTTTTGCTGATGAAATACACTCAAAGACCTACTTTTAAAACATACACAAAGTTAATTTATTCTTCAGTATGAAGCAGAGAGAGATTCTGAGGTGTCTTTGATCATGAAGACATACCTTGTTATGAAACATGCCAAATGCTTAGATTCAGAGGGACTGGGTTTTTTGGTCAAACTCTGTCACTAGAATATATTTTCTTTACCTTGAACATTTTGAAACATCAGTAATCCAATTCCTTCAGAAATTATTTCAAATGTATTGGTGCTGGTTCAGATATTTTCTTTTTACTTAGCTATTATTATGCGTATGTCAAAATTACATCAAACTCAGCTAGACTACTAATATGAATTTCTTATCTACTCTGGAAATGCTTAAATAGCAGGTATTTAAAATATCAAACATACAGCACAAATAGAGACAGTTTAACATAAAAACCCCCTACTTTCATTTTCCCAGACCAAAATGACTGAACTTTCACTAACAGCCAAAGCTACAGTGTCCTTAAGTATATTACAACAAAACTTGAAAGAAAATTGTTGCTTTCACCCTGTTCATAGTGCCTATGCTCAGAGTGGTAGGCCATGAAATGGTGCAGGAAATATCCATATTTTAGAACGTCTACTTTTTTTTTTTCAAAACTGACTTTTTATTTGGGGGAGGGAGGTAATGACCCTCAAGGGATATTTTAATAATGTTCTTTTTTTTTTTTTTTGAAACAGAATTACAACACCTATTGAAATATCAACATTCACCAGGAAGAGAAACACACTGAGAACAGCTCTGCCTTGCAATGCAAGACCCTTCAGGGGCTCCTCATGCTCTAAACCAATTTTTGAAGAAATTCAGTGTTTGAACTCATTTAGATCCTGCAGCACTGATGGGTGTGAGGCTTTAATGTCTGGAAAAATCTGGGACATGAAGTGTATGGGCTACCGTTCACCATCTGCATTACTGGAGTGACAGGAGGGGAATATGCTGAAAAGCAGTATATCTGTGTGTGTAAACTTGGGCAGTATGGCAAAAAGTCATCTGACAGCCGACCTCACCAGAGATTACAGTCCAAATTAGAAACAAATACAGTAAATGTGCAAGTTAAATGGCTAAAAATTTCTTCTCTTTTCAAATATGTTTTTCATGTTGTATTTTGGGACACAAATATAATATCAGTCTCAAAATATCCTCATTATCTTTTTAATATAACATTTATTCTTTTATGTTGATTTTTGTTCATCTCTGAGCTGGAATTTAACAGTAGATTAGATCACTTTAGAGCTTTTGTTACTATGGTAACACTGCACTGCTGTTATATTTCTTCACCTCCAATCTTGATTTTGAGGTGAGTGGCTATATTTATTCCTGTCCTTTACAGGATCTCAGTGTGATGGAAAAGCATTTGGTAGAAGAAAAATGTTAGCATAAGCTCCCACTGTAAGATGGGAAGTCCACAGTGGCTAATTTATGCTGAAGGTCAAGTGTGCAGTGGGTTTAATGCATTCACTTAACTTTTAAAGTCTTTTAGTTCTAAATTAAATTAAATTACAGGTGAGTAAAGTTTGTGCTGGCCACCCTTGAGTTGCCTCTCTGAAAAGCTTAGGAACAGTATGGCACTAGAGAGGTGCTCTGAGAAGAGACCAACTCCAGCTCCTCTGCGAGATGAGACATTCATCATCCAACACAAAGAGGGTGAAAGCCAATCCAGCAGCATCAGACAGACGTTGCTTTGTCTCTACAAAACCTTCTCCTTCATTGAAACTGCACTCCACACTACAGAAATTTCCTGCAGATTAGGACCACAAGATGTGGAGATTGCTGCTGCTCTGTGGAAAATTAATTTCCCACCTGTCTGCACTGCACCTGGCTTTATTGGCCTATAATAGTGGGTACCTCACATGAACACCAAGCATTCACAAAAATACAGAGAGTATTGGAAGCCAGATACATTAAAAACATCACCTGACACTCCCTACTGGAGAATTTTCTTTCATGTTGCTTATAATTTTGTTAAACTGTTCTGCAGCTTAAAGATAGGATGTTTATTCATTGAATATTTAGATGTGCATCATAGGCTGACTTGGAAGGAACCTTAAAGATCATCTAGTTCCAGCCCCCTGTCATGGGCAGGGATGACTTCCACTAGACCAGGTTGCTCAAAGACTCATCCAGTCTTGCCAGGAGCACTCCCAGGGTGGGAACATAATCTCCTCAGTCTTCCACTACAGAAGGAGAAAGACTTCTCAGGTAAAGTAGCTTACAATACAGAGAGCCTCCTGAACAAAATTGCCTTTGGGAGGCAGGGCTTACTCTCAGAAAATTAAGGAAGTGTAAGGCTACTTTCTTGTTAAGCTATGAAATAATGTTGTGAATAGTCCTTCTAGGCATTTATAGCATGCTTATATTTTCATGGGAAATTTTAAGAAAAATTTTTGGGCAATTTTTGATGTAGAATTACAGAAAAAATACAGTTTTCCCGTATGGCTTTTGTCTGGGACGTGTCTTTCATCATCCTGTAGAAATCAAGCCAAATTCTGTCAACTCAGGAACCTGTAAAATATATAGCTCACACACAGAGGTAAGACTCTTCCACCTTCAAAATAAATCCTCTCTTCCCAGTCATGTTAGAACCTCACCTCTCAACCTCCATTCCCAAGGGAGTAGGCAGCACTGTCCCATCCCCTCCAAGCTCCCAAAAAGTGCATGCATATCCCTTTGCTTTAGACAGCTGGCGGGATTAATTGCTTTTTAATTAGGCAATGCGTTACATCTGCCTAATTCTCCCATCAACCACAGGGTGGCGATCGTGTTCTGCGCTATCAAATTAATGGCTTTTGGCTCACAAGGTCACTTTGCACAAATAAACATCATGTACCATCATCCATCTCGAAGGATTCTTCTGATTCCTTGTCTTTATGCTGAAAAATTGCAGGATTCATCATATCCCACCTGCGCCTGATTTTTTTTGCCATTAATCTAAATCCCCACTCTTAGCTTATTTCATCAGTTTGTCTCATTTCATTTTTCTCCTCATCTGGCAACGAGTCCAACGAAAATTATTGCATGATGTCATGCAGGAATTCATTTCCATCCAGCAATATTTTTAGGGGTTGCAGGCTACCTCTCATAAAGATATCTGATTGAATAGTAACTGGTAAACACTAAACTGCATATCAAGTAGCATAACTCACTCCAGTGGCTCACTAAAGCTTCATTTGTTTTGTCCTCGAGGCAATGAAAGTAACTACTTAATATTTCACCATCTCTTTGATCATCTTTATAACATTTACTTACCAAAGAACAGTAGCTGAAATGTAGCATCTGCTTGTCAAAAAAAGAAAAAGAAGAAGAAAGCATATTTTTATTTTTTTACCTTCTCTTTCTAATGAGATTGATTGAGATATAAAGATGACAGGTATTTGCATAGAAGCCAAGAGCAATTCCACAGGAACAAGGGAACCTGCATTAGTAATAGCAGCAAAATAATGAAAATACAGAAATCATTCAGAGCACAATAACAGCCATGATTGCATTTAACAATTACAAAGAGTGAATTGATCATATCTGGGGAAGAAGACAACATTCTTTGGGGATTAAAGCACACTGGCAATTTCTTGCTAAAGATGACAGCTTGTTTTGCCCGTGACTTGTGTGATTGCTTCCCTGTGTGGCTGTAAATTCTCTCAGAGAAGACCAGATTTTCAAAACTCAAGTCTACTTTGTACAGGACCAAGAAAGTGTGCCTATAAGAAGAGAAGAATCCTGCAATATTCAGTCCTCCTGGATGTTCACAGATTTTCCGATTTGGTTTTAAAATAAAAATATATTAGCATCTAGCTAGGCAAACTTAAGTTTACATGTAAAGTAGGCCAGGTTGATCTTGATGGAGTGAGAAAACCTGTCTGGAATAAAGATGATTATGCTCTACAGGAAAAGTAAGAATGGGCAGTTTATTTGGGATGCAAGTATTTTGACATTTATTCAGTGCTTTACTTGGCATCAGCAGCAGAAACAGCTCATATCTCTTCCTGTACTACTCGTCAGAGACCTCAGGAGAAAAAGCTAAAAATACTGAAAAAAACCAATGGCTCGGTGTAGTATTACTGGGCAGAAATCTTTGGCCCTAGAATCAGAGTGCCTCGACTTTCACAATTCTGAATCAACATGGGCTGGTTAAAGACATGCACCTCTCTCCAAAGCACAGTGTCAAGTGTGCTGGTAGAGCAAAATTCAGTTCACTCAGTGTATATATACAAAACTTTGTCACAAAACCAGGCAAAAAAAAGATCCATCCTTTCCCAGTCTTTGCTTTGAAGCATCAGATCTGCATTTGGGATTGGTGCTAGCTGGCTCTTGGGGAAGAATTTTGTGGACAACATGTGGTTGGCTTCTATCCCCATGTGAATTAAACACTGCAGCACTGGTAGGAGTTGTTTTCAAATTCCCAGGGGCACAAAAATCGTAGCTCGTGTCAGTACACTGAGGGTACAAACCCATCCTGGCATGCTGGGCATCACCAGCACTGACATTCAGCAAACAGAGAAAGAAAAGGTTCCTGGCCAAGAAAAGACAAAACCTGTCATTTTGCTAATCTCCAGGACAGCTCTGGCTCACAGGAGGCTTCAGTAAGTGGAAGCAGCTACAAGTAGGAAGCTTGCTAGATGTGGTGGCTGAATGAGCCAGTGCACAGTCTGGGCTGGAAGAGCTTTCCAAACATGCTAGCACTGGAAGGAGCTGAGGGAACATCAGGAAAAGTTGGAGTGGGGAACTGAAAGACAAGGAACACAAGTATTGTGGTAGCCCTTCAAAGAAGGTCAGTGAAGAAGCTGAGAAACAGAAGAAACAAGAACAAACTCACATCTGTGACAACTATTTTCTCTACTCCTGGTGAAATTCAGCCTGTTCTCACAGAGATTCAGATGCCCTTGAAGGGAAAGAGCACCTTGAGACTGAGGTCTTTAACCATTTAAATGATGCTGTCCTGCTTCCATGCGTAGGCAAATTTACTTGGCAGTTTGCTAAGTTGTAATCAAGCTATCAGCATACCTTTTCTGGGTGTCTGTCCCTGTGAGTTTCAACCTGATATCAGTAGGCAGAGATAGACACAGAAATCCTCCTGACTTGAGGAGCTTGTCAGCTGGGTAACACTGGGAGAGGGAGCTCAGACATGCAAAGGGAGGTCAGACTCTCACAGCTGTGCTTCCACTGGGTCTGGCGAGTCTCTTCATGCAAAGAGACTTGCAGTATTCACTGTGTTGGGGTCTTTACCCCAGAATAAGCAAGATACAAAATCGACACTTTGTTTCCTTATTTAGCAGAACTGGTGCAGCAGTGTGAGTGTTGTTCTCCTTCTCCCCCTGCCACCACCTTTGTGAGTGTAGAAATAAGTTTGTGCTGCCCTGCCATAGTATTTCAAGGAGACAGCCCCATTTTACTGGGTGAGCAGGAGCAGCCATCTGCTCTTGGATGTGAGATGCCAGATCTGAAGGGTAAAATTCAGTGGTATGCAATCCTCTCTCAGCAGAGAGATGCTTTTGGTTTCACTGCAAAAAGGTAGCTTGTTCTTCCCAACACAAGTGCATCTCAGCCACCTCCACAAAACCCTAATGGCAACGGAGTGCCTTGTGGAACTTACCTGGAGACAGAGAGATCAAGTGAAGAGTACTTGTGGCTCTCCTTATCCCGCCATGTCCTTGTAAAAAATGAGAGTGACTTTGTTCTCTGTAGGACTTGGCAGTGAGTTGTGTGAGACTTCTGGGCTGTGGCACATCTCCCCCTGCCCCACAACAAACACACTCTATCCAACACAGGTCATCTGAACAGACAGCTGTTAAACTTGGCTGCCTGCTGAAAAGTTTTGCTTCCACTAGGAGAAATGTATGAATTAGCCACGTAATAGAGTTCAAATGACTGTGCCCTGCTTAAAAGGATTTAAATCAACCTAGAGCCTTGTACTGAAAACTCAAATTAGACCAAGCACTTTGTAAGAAATTATCAGCCAGAGTCCATTACCAGGAGAAAAGAAAAAGAAGATTCCAGTTCTGTTCAAATAGAAACTTTGAGACCCACTAAGAGAACAACCATGATATTTTATTTGAAAAGAAATGATAAAATGATAGCATTAAGCCTGAAGTCTTGAAATTGGTAATTTTTTACTCTTCCTAGTGTTTTAGGTACTTAAATGCAGTACTTTACCTTGTGTGAGGGCAAAATCTGCAATTTTCCTAATTACTTTTGATTTCAGAATAGGCCATTCTTTTCCACTGTAATATTTTTCTAAGTTCAAGCACACAACAACAAATAAACCATCAGCCATGTTTCTGGTCACAGATGAGGCTGTGTCCTTTTGCTGACACATTTTGTCTAGAAAAATTTGGCTCCCTTCAAAAAAATTTTTTTTTTAGTTTTATTGCATTTTACTTTAAAAAGAAATGAACTCCTTTGAGGAATTAATAGAGAGTTATATGTGTCAGAACCTCATCTTCTGGAAAGCAGTGGAATTCAGGAAGTCTCTGAAATTGGCCAAGTAAAACCCAAGATATTTGACAGGAGAAATAGTGTAGAAACAATCTAACATACCTTTCATTTAAACACATGTTTTTAGTAGATAAGTAATATTTTTCTTGATGTATATTTGCATTTAGTCCAAAAAGATTCTATATTTATATATGTTTATATATTTATGTATATTTTTGTATTATTAAGGTGAAGAAAATAATTTGCCATCCAATATTTGTTCTCTTCATTCTATTTCAGTTTTGTACTGCATGTTCCCTAGTTGAGGGCATTAAATTCATGTTTTTTTCTTCACTTTTTTGTGTCCTTGCAGCTGATTCAAAACAAGGATGCTGAAGAAAGAATAAGAGGATTTTTATAGTAGTCCTCAGCCGATAATAATTAAAGTTGCAGCTGATCACATGATTTTAAAAAAAAACTTGACGCTAAAGAGAGTCTGATTGTGAGACATTTGATTTTTAATTGTAAGTGTTGTCTGATGATTTGATGGTTGTTCTGATACAAATGTTTCAGTGAAGAATCAGCCTCAATGAATCAGACACCCAAATGCGAAACATGTGGCTTAGAGGCCTTCTTATATAAGAATTACTCTTACCAAAGTCATGAGAGCTGTTTCAATCCATTCATTCCTTGAGTTTCAGAAGAGAAGAGGTTAAGGGAATTTCATGCTGCTTTGTTTCTGCCAGCACAAGTCCAGGGGCTGTGAAGCCCATCACCAGCAAAGCACTCTGCCAGAGGCCATGTGGTCTTCGCACGTTTTTTACGTGGCTTAAGATGTTCCACAAGGGTGATAATAAGATGAGCTGCAAGAAGCTGAACACCTGACCCCACACTTGTGTTTCTGTGTTTTATACACCAGAGGAGTGTTAACTATAAGCAGAAAACCAGTAGCCTCTAAGGTCTGAAGTATCAGGTGGAGGTGTTCCCCTTCTTGAGACCAACTTTTGCTCTTCAACAAACATGCACTGTCGTGCCCCAGAAAAGAATGATATATCTTTTTCAAAAGGAATATTTTGGGCCCTATCAACTTATGTATGGGGTTGCCCTGACTTAATGAACCATCCTCTCCTACTGAATTGTAGATGTGATTCAGTGTCAAAATTTTATGCTCACTTCACATAAATTACCATGCTTTGAGTCAAACTAATTATTATTATAGGCTTCATTTCATAATCTTTGATTTCAGGGTAAAACTGCAGCTCACCATGATTTTAAAGGAAAACCCAAGTGCCGTAATTTACAGTTAAAATTTTTGCCTGCCTCCTATTAGTGCCTCCATGTATAAACCCACCTCTCTCTGGCTGGGATCACCTCTTTCCTTTCCCTCAGGACTGTGATTTTGCCTTCTTGCCTTCTTTATCCATGGTAACTCACTGGGATTGCCCCCACAGAGCCGACCTTGGCACAAGCACTTGCCTTCATGTTCTTTCAAGGGGCAGTATGGGTGAGAAACTGGACCCCCATTAGCTTTCAGAACGCTCTGTGTCACTCTGTGCATTACAAAGAGTTAAAAGTATATCATAAATCCCTAAAAATTCCCCTACATGCTGCACTTATAGCTGTCATCATCCGTCATCCATTAGGTATCCTGACATACACAGACACAAATTCAGCTCACTGCCTTCATTCCAGCCTGCCCCTCCTTGTTAGCCACTCATCACACACCAGGACAGGTTCTTTATACCCTTTTCTTGATTGTTTGTCTGGAGTCTTGAACTGACCAAGCCAACACATGCAGTCTTCACCCAGAGGAAAAGCTTTCACCAGACAACTTGACCCAGAGAGTGATTTAATTACTCATTTGTCTGAACAGCCAAGAGCAAACAGACAACCAAGTAATGCATTGAGCACTAACAGAAGCTTTTTCTAGATTATTTTTTCCACATATCATTACATTTTCCTCCTAAAGCCACGCAATTTGAAATGAACACCTTTTAAAAGCAGTATCTGAGATGTTAAATCCTGTCCTGGTGAGCCAGGTTTGTTAGGATGCTTTCATCACTCTTCTGCATTTATAATGAGAGATTCAAAATACAGCTGAAAGAAAACTAGCTCTATTTCTAAAATATGCAGGCTTTTTTTGTCATAGCCTGTTCATGTTTGTTTGACATGGGTGAGTTTTTATCTGTCGGAAGAATGCACAACTGAAAAAAACCTCAAATCAAAACTGCACCTACAGCTTAGGTTTCAGTGAAACTGCTCCTACAGAGTTGGTGAATTTTCATGGATGGTTGACAAGATTTGTATAAAATTCATGCTGTTAATGAAACCTAGAAGTCTGCATATAAACTTCAGCAGCGCTCCTTCTCTCCTATCCTCTTCTAGGCCAGTTTCTTTATTACTAAAACTGCAAGAACATAATTCAAAAGACATTTACATTCCTGCTTTTTTATCACGCAATGCAGCTGTCTCATGAATTATCCACTTCAGAGAATATTTTAGGAATAGAGGGTAAGTACTGGCTTACCAAAAATCTGATATTCTTTTGGCACAGATGCTGTGGTGAAATGAGACCTCAGCGATTCTGGAAATTTGAGGTAAATTAAGTGAGGAAAAATTAGGTGGGGAAATTCAGTAAATAAAGTGAGTTTTGGTAAGTTATGTGCCACAGAAAATAGAGGAGCTGACTGGTCCAGATATTTACTTTTTCTCCCATCTTTTAAGATATCAGGCAATGTAGACCTTCTAGAAAGCAGGTAGATGTGATGAGCAGTAGGGCTACATTTGACCCCAGGCACCAGCTGCTAATCTTGGGAAGGCTCAGTTTTGCCGTGAAGATCTGATCCATGGTGTTGCCTCCCATCTGATCAATCCCTTTACTCCCCTCTCGTTTCCCCTTAGTTGTTGGGTTTTTTTTTTCAGCTTCCCTATTAATGCATTCTCTTTTAATTCTGGTCTAGAAGAAGGAGAGGTGAGGCCAGCTGCAACACGAGAGGTGTTGAGTTGTTTACAAAAAGTTACAGAATTAGTACAGACACTGACTGTGCCTTTACTCCTCCCTCAGATCTTCTGTGTGCTGGTGGGAGCTGACAGGAACTTCTCTGTTCCTATGTTCTTATTGAAGCACAACTCTTACTGGACTAGTGGGATTTTTATCCAAATAGTGAAAATACCATGGCAGGTTTATGGTATTATATTGCGCACATGGGCCTTTCAGAGGTCAGAAGATTTCAGCTACTGTAACATATGCATTGCTGGATAGAAGCTGGATAGAATCCATTGCTGGATTGCACTCTGGCGAATGAAAGATTGACATCCAAAAAAAGAAAAAAAGTGGCATGTCTGGGATAAAAAAATGGTTGCTTCATGGAGAACAGACCTTTAAAAATGCAGTATTAGTTCTAAAAATACACACTGGGGGCTACCACAATAGTGGTAGAGTTGCACGAGTGGTTCGTACAGAGACAGGCATTTATTTCACTGCCGATTCCTCACTGCGGGGAACGTGCCACTCTCAGCTCCTTAAAGGTTCACTTTCATCTCCAGCACCTCTCTTACAACTGAGACAGTGTTACACCCACAGGCAGGCGTGAGCTGCCAGCCCAGGGAGTTACAAGGCACATAGAGCCTTGACATGGATATTTAGGCATAATATTTTCCTTACAGAAAGGTGCAAGCTCCTGTGCTTTTGTGATTGAAGCATCTGCTGCGGGTCAGTACTGCTGTTCAAGGGTCGAGCTACAGGAACCCAGTCCTCACCCAGCTGACACCTGTGTGATAAGAGCTAGAGTGTAACTGCTATCTGTCCTCACAGTGGAACAAAGCAAGCAGCCTGGTCATACAGCTACACCATATATTCTGTATTTAAATACAGCAATTTGTGCCTGCCACTGATAATGACGCACAGCCTACACAGAACAGGATATTTACCACTGTTTTCCTTTGTCAGCTTCAGGAACAACAACACTGTCATCTGTTTGGCATGTTTTGGCCTTAAAGAAAAAAGCAGTGAGTTCTGATATAGTCCAACACAGTGCAGCACAAAGCCAAATCATGCTGCCTGCCAAAGCTACTTAGGGGCAAGTTATAACCATCCACTCATTACTCTAAAGGTGCAGCAGCTGGAGATGGCTCACCACTGTGAAACTTCATGGCTCTTTCTTCTATCAGTATGCCTAGATCTAGTGAGTGTCTGAAGAAAAGAGCTCAATAAACTGCCACTTGATAATGCAAAAAGAAGAAGAGGAGGAAAAAAGAAACAGATGAGGGGGAAAAAAGTGAAATTGAGTGTAATGACTTCAATGCAAACCAAACATTATCAATACCTCTGCTGAACTGCCAGGACTTTTAGGAGCCATACATCAACAATCCATTAGTAGCAGTAGATTTTGAAAAATCATTACTGAAGTCCCATGTTACGAGCAGTGACTTTCATCTGTTGTCTTAGTGGGCTAATCCTTCTCGTCATTTTTAATCCTCATTCCTGCGCCTTGTAAGCTTGATCATGTTTTCTATGTAGTTGAGTATTCTGTCAAATAAAGATATTCAAAAGGTTTCTGAAGTCTGGTGAGAGCCCTTACCTTTACTCAGAATTTCTTAAGTAACATTTAATTTCTCAAAGGAGTGACTGCAACACATCTCAGAAAAAGCTGCATTTTGGCAGCTGCCTGCTGGGCTGTGGATGGGAATGAAGTACTGCCGTTCCAGGTAACTAGAGAGCACCAAAAAGGAAAACACCATCATATTTTAGAAAAAGGAACTACTCAGACTTATTAGATGAATTATATGCCTTGCTTGGGTTTCACAGTGCTTTCAGAATTTCTCTTCTAACCTCATTTTATGTTGCTCGCAATTTTCTGATACTATGGAGCCTCTTCTACTCTCCCCCTACTACAAAAAGGTTTAAGCTTTTTTTGCATTTTGGGATTAACAGAGAAAATCTTATTCACTCCTAGAGAAATTTAACTCTTTATCCCACCCCACTGAAACAGCTTGGTGAGAAGGGGAATATACAAACTTTGACTTCCTCACAATTCTTATCTTTATAGGATAACGATTATAGGGCATGTCTTAATTTCTTGATCACAAAATATACCCAACTTGCATTAGCTATTAGACATGTTATGGTTTTTAAAACAGAAAGTAGGGTTTAAAATCTTATTTCTTCATAAAGTTGCTGAAGCAATGGAAAGGACTTGTGAGCTCTTTTCTGCCACTAGCCCTGGATGGGAGGGGCAGTGTTCCTGTAGAGTGAGTGTTCAATGTGAAAGTGATGAAAATGTACCCTTTTTAATTCCCATATCTTTTTTCTAATTGAATAAAGGGACAAAGGAAATCAAGGTGGAATGCTCAGGCCAGCTACCATAAGAAAAACGTCTGCTATTTGTAACAATTAAACTATGGCTATATGTAGCACAAAAAAGTAATTAACTGGGTAGAAAATGCATTGCACTAGTCTGCACTAAGGCACAAAAAATTGACTTAAGAGTGCATGTTTTCTTTATACATGTCATTAGAGATACTTAACAATGTCAAAGAGATGCGTGGAGATAATTTGTGCTCTGAAGTTACTGCTGAATTTTCAATGAATTGCAAATATGTCAATGAATTTACATTGTTTGCTTCTAATAATTTGCTCATCCCTTGTCTCAATGTCAGAGCAAATTCCTCTTGAAAGGGGAAATTTACTCTGCATCAGTTTGTCTCTAACACCCTGTGATAAGAATCATTTTTGCCCCATTTTTGACACCTTGTGGCTAGATAAACTTATTAATCTCATAATCAATTATTACTCACCTGAAAATACACCACTGATAACTCCATTTTCATCTGTCCATGCTTTGTATTCATTGTTTATACATCTCCACACTCAGACTCAGTAATTAGTGTATGGATTAATGAACATTAACTGAAGCAAGGGCTGAGAGTCTAAAGTTACTACACTAAATACAAAGACAAGATCCCATTCTATTAAAAAGTTGTTTGCACAGGCACCTTAAAATTTTGTTTTTCATTTTCTCCCTCCCACAGTCCCTTGAAAGGTAAAAAGAGATTAATATTTTAATAATGTTTTTAGAACAGGAGAATTTCTCTAATGATGCCTAATATTTTGTTGTAGAGAAAGGATTATTATCATTGACTTAAGCACTGTTGCTTTGCTTTTTTGATAGAATAGGCATAATTTCTATAGAGAAACACAAGTTTCAAAGTTATGGAGAAGAAATGCCTTAACCTTGAGGAATGAATATTCATGTGCCTTGCCAGATGAACAGCCACGGGATACCCCATCTTGTGAGCACAAAGCACTGAAAGGCTCTGCAGTGTCCTGTCACTCAGATATCCACTTCTGTGTAATAGTGATGCTGTGGTTACAAACCTTGATCAGAAGCAGATAAACAAAAAGAGAATTCATACCACACACATCTCAGTGTGGGCAGAATTGATGCATATAGCTGCTGAATTTCCTTTTTTTCTGTTACTTGTTTATCTACAGACAAAATTGTAAAATCATCCATCTCATCAAAACAAATCTCACCTTTAAGTACTTATCAGTCCTTAGCTAGAAAAAACAGAAGGGCTGTTACAGGCAATACTACACTTATTCTGCTTGTTGCCCAGCAAACTACCCCTGTTTAGTTTAATTCATAGTCTAGGGGGTGTGTTTTATACTCATTAACTGCTGAAAGCTGTTGCACCAACTCTGGAGCTGCAGTTTTTAAAACCATTTGTGAAGACAACAAACACTTCTTGGATTCAGTTACTTTTTACCACCACTATATTTAATTACTGAAATGATGAGACAATTTAATTATAACCAACCATGCAAGCCTATAAAGCCTTTGAAAGGTAGTCCTAGGTTCAAATACATTTTCTTTCTTTGTTTCCAATGCAAAGTACAGCAGTGCAATCCTGAAGAGTACATGGTACAGAAGCCTTTTCTTTTGGATGAAAGCTCAGCAACAAAAGGCCATCTCCTACAAGCCCAGAACCCGGGGCTCATAGTAGACATGCAGGAAAAGAGTTGCTGGTTCAAGTACATTTTTCAGGTAATAACCACCTCCAGTCTGAATTTATCAGCCCATGAGAATACAAGTTACAGATGCCTTCTTGGCCAGAATGAACAATTTGTGCCATAGTGGCCACTTTGACTGTGGTATTTCTTTTTGCTAACATGAGCCCACATTTAAATTATAAAGTCATTTCACAATTCAAAGCTTACTGCCTAGAGCTACTTTCTGTGCTATAGAAAGCTACACCGTGATTTCCATGAAGAATAATACCTGTATTGTTTACAGAGCAGGGCTGGAGACAGCTCTGCTCACTACCACCTGCAGGCATTGAAAATTAGAACAAGTACATGCTTAATCATTTACCAGGAAAATGGAACAGTTACAACAGTTACAATAATAAAAAAAAAAAAAAAAAGAAAAAGAAAGATAAAGGCAATATGCTACAAGAGTGTCAAACATCAGCACTTTTTGACCTAGCTCTCAATGAGTTTCTCAAACAACTCCCTTCATTTGGTAGGAGAGACATTTTTGCTTGCTGGTTACTCAGAGGCAGCTGAGACAATTTAGTGAGAGTCAATCTGACAGCAAGTAGAAGCTCCACTTCTAGAAAATAAATACAACTGTATTTTGATGAGAGCAGCGTGCTGAATTGTAGCATTATTTGTATACAACAGTCCAGGAAGGAAAGAGACTGGTAATTCTTTGGCTTGGATTTAGTGCAAGGAGTTGATTTGGTGAAACAATGATGCACCTGAGAGGCCACCAGGTGTATGCTGCTGTCACTGGCTGCCTCACACACCAAATTCTCCAGGTGGGCTCCTTTCCCTTCCTGACTGGAAACCCTGACAGCAAAGGAATGTTTTAATCTGCTCTGAAAAGAGGCTTCTTCTTCATAGCCTTAAACAATAATGCTCAAGGTCAGAGCTTGTCTAAAGTTTTCTTCTGGTGGGTTTTTGGTGAAGGTAGGTGAATCTCAGGGCAGCACCGAAAGGAACTTGAGTAGGCCTGAGTAAATGAGGTAGAATAAATGCATAAATATTTCTAATTGCTTAGCTTGTTTGCATCTTTATTGGTTGAGATGCTAATGGAAAGAAAAATAAATATAATGTGAATTAGATTTAATAGAGAGCACAAATTTATTCAGTTTACATGCACCTTATCCTGAAATACAGTACATCCAATGTACCTGCTGCCTCTTAAAAATACAAATAAACAGCCACAATTATCTTATTAACTATGTTACAAGAATTTAGGGATTCATGTCTTTCACTTTAACCCTTATATTTAAAGGCAATATTTCTCTTAGCAGATTAGCATCTTCCAGGATATACAATTCTTGCACAATAACTGGCTTCTAGGACATGAGAAGCACCTGGAATGCCTCATGTCCAAGAACTTGATGTCACAAATGCAAGACACTATGAGGGGACACCATTTTATCTTTGAAAACTGTTCCTCATGTGTTCCAGAGAGTGAAGACACTGTGGCTGCCAAGGAGCAGTCAATATCCACCAACATCCACATCCCTGAGCATTCCAGACTTGGACAACCATGCTTTCAAAGCACATTGGATGAATTTTACCCAGTACAAGCAAGAGCTTCTGGTATAGCATACTCCCAAAAATGTCTCTCCAAAGGCAGCCAATTTGGGAATGCTACTGGAGTCAGGCAGAGAAGAGAGGGAGCTGGCCCTATAAATTTGTGTCACCCATCTCTACAAATTTCTCCAGGAAAACTGCCTCCCGATTCCCAAAAGAGGAATAAATACAGTTCAGAGTCTTTAACCAAAGGCCAGATGCTCATGCGTATCTGTGGATAATGCAGTTCATTGCAGGACCATTTGGAAGAGGTGCTTCCCAAGGGTACAGCTGCACCACCAGCACCCTCTCAACAGCAAGCCCAGCCCACAAGCAACATGATACTGGCCTTGCAACTCCTGCAATGAGTTATCCTGGCATTGCTGGGCAGGCTGGGGTAAGCAGTGCCCTTGTTTTCACACCTCCTTGCTGTGCTGAAGCAGCAAAACTGGAACAGTTCTCCAGCTTCATCCGTGTTCATCTGAACTATTTGTGACTAGACTAATTTTAATCCTCCCCAGAGGAGCAGGCATTGGGTGTTTTAGCCCATCTCTTTGCCACCTGCAAAGATCAGTGCTTAGCCCCTTTCTTGCCTTGTTCTCTTTAGATTCTTATGCCTGGATGGGAGCAGGACTGCCACCATCACACCCACCATGATCACGAGAGGGTAACAGCAGATACCAGATCACTGCAACAAACTCAGGCCATCATCTTTGTGCAGGCCTTCACAGATGCTATACTGTCATGTTTTCCTAGCCAAAGGAATAGTAAAGAAAGGAAAAACCCAGTAGGAATTACGTATATCATGACAAACACAAGCATAAAGGGAGACACAATGAGCATTTTTCTTCCTGTTAAATAAAAGCCTCTGCACTTTGTTTCAAGTGGGAGTCTAAACAGGGCTAACCCAAAATCTTGTATATTGTGTATGAAATATTTTGTCTTCAGCATTCTCTGAGTTACTCACATTTTGGCATCGGGAAGCAGCAGCAGTTTATGATACAACATCCCCCAAGTAATTCAGGGAGCAAATGTTGCAATTGTTATGGAGAGAGAAGGAAAAACTGCTCAGAAGAGACCTGATTCTCTTTTTTCTAGGTCACATGGTTTACTGGAAAAAAAAAATAAAAGGTTTTGTTCACCTGGTTTCACCCTGTAATAATGCCAAAATCTCTGCGTTACTGATACATGTATCAGAACAAAGAAAAGGTTTTTGAGACCTACATGAGTCTGTGGTAATAAATGTGTCAGTCTGGGTTCAGAGTCAGGATCTGCACCCAGCCATTAGAGCTTCAGCATGGTTGGGGAACAAAAAAAAAAAAAAAAAAAAAAAAGAAAAAAGAAAAGAAAAATAAGAAAAAAGAAAAGAAAAAAAAGAGAGAGAGAAAAAAAAGTATAATACTCCAAATAAAGGCTGCTAAGAGCCCTTCTTATTTCCTGTGAGAAAGTAAGAGCCTACAGGGGTAGAAATAAATTAGGTAAAAATTAATGGCTTTTAAAATTCTAACTAGTAAGCATATCACCCAGGGCTAGGCAAACTGCTCAAAACAAACAAAAAAAAATCCAAACCAAACTGATACCCGATGATTTTTGTCTTCCAGTAGCTGGGAATACTAATGCAAGAACTCAAGGCAAATATATTAATTCCCCCCTAGCTATGCAGAAATAAATTTTTATGTTCGGCCCTGCTTTCTTCAATGCCATTTTAACAATATTTTTTTTTTCCATAAGACTCCTCTCAACAATAATATTTAATTTCATTTAAATAAAAAAATAATGCCCCGAACAAACCCCAGGAAAGATGGACATTAGTTAGAAAGCATTCAGTTCCTGGCTTTGAAATAGATTGTATCTTTTCTACTGTTTGAAACACAGATTTTTCTTAAATTGTGTTCAAAGTTGCCAATAAGGTGCTTGGAGTTCAGTGGCGCTGAAACAGGAGTGCCCTTGCAAAACAACAGTGCAGGCTTTTCCCTGCAGCAATGCAGGTGCACAGGCAGAAAAAGCAATGGTCTACCAGCAATAACACCTAAGTTTGGCTAACCAAGCCAGCATGTGCTGCAATAGCATGAGTGCAGAAGAATCTATTTAATTTCCCCTCTGATGAACCTGATTTCAGTAAGAGACCATAGAAAACCGTCCTTGAGAAATGAGGCAGCAGGGTTAAGGAGTAAGACGTGTTTGAGTCCCTTTCTGTTTAGAACCAGCTGCAATGCTGACACTGTGCTTCCCAGCATTGTTGGAGGATGCTAATATTTCCAGTATGGATGGATAATATATTAATTTTAAATGCAAAGGTAAGTTATCTTAACACAATTTATCCCAACATTTCTCAGTTGCTAGAATCAAGCAGAACCTAACAAGCAGGTCTAATCAGCTATCATTTTTCTTCTATCTGGGTTTGGCTTTCATGAAATTTCTCATGTAGATGAGAAGATAAAACACATTACAGCAATCTGTTTTGTAAATGCAAGACAAAGCTATGAAAAACAAACCAACCAAGAAATAACCCTCAAAAATGCTTCCCATGCTTTCTTTCAGCAAAAGAAGGTTGCAGAAAATGCAGCAGTTCTCCTTTTATTTCTGTGTTATTCGACTTGGGAGATTTCCACAAGACATAAATCAGATTCAGTGTTTTCAGGGGCTTAGAATGAAGATCAGTGTTCTTGATCTTTTTAAACTGTTGAAAATATCCCTTGAGCCCGGCTGGAAAATGGCTTCCAGCTGTTCCCAGCTGGAACAGCTACTCCCCCTGGCTCGGGATACTTCCAAACTCGGTTGGTAGCAGCAGGCGGACTGGTTACCACCCCCCCCGGGTGGGTCAGAGCTGCACGAGAGATGTCGGTGAGGCTTGACGAAGGTAGGAAGCGAGGAGGCTACTTTGTGGCTAGATGGTTTTTATTGTCACCTGCTCTTCGCAGGAGAGCCACGCTTCTCTCTGAGTCTCTCTCAAGAGTGTCCCTGCCTGAGGCGTGGCCACAGCTTATATGGGGTTGGGAGAAGGGGGTGGACACAAGAGGGAAAGCCAGTCAGGGAGATAGGGATGTCGTACAGCTAGCGAATGGGAAACGAGGGATGGGGGTTCCCCAGCTTGCTCCAATCTGGGACCGAGTCTCGGCGAACGTTCTGGAAGGAGAGGAAAGGCTTCCCAGAGAGTGACAGGCTGTGGAGAACAAAGACAGGGGGAAACCAAATGGGGAGAAATACAGGGGGGAACTTGGGAGAAACCATTACAGAACAAATTAATATTAACAATAAATAAAAAGGTTTAAAACGTGCCGCTACACCCTGTACCATCTGCAAAGCTATCCAGACATATAAAATGGCAGAGAAAACCCTTCCTATATTGCAGTTCATTCCTTCCCTGTTTCACTATGATTACAGAGGAAGTCTAATTTACCATTAAAAAAAATTACTAGAAACGTAGAGTGCACCAATGAACCTCACACTAGTGGGGCTTTTAAGGACATTCATGCTTTCAAAAGTGCAGAGAGAACCAAGCTCAGATAAGACCTCTTGAGGGGAATCTGAAGAAGGACGCTCTTCAAAACCTCAATTTAATACAACATCAGATCAGAAATTGCAGGTGAAATATCAGACATCAAACAAGCAGGAGATGGGGAAAGCTACAGTGGCTGAATATGGTTTCAGACCTAAAGGAGTGGAGCATTTGATGGGAAAGTTTTCTTTCCTGCTTTCTAAAGAAATCCTGCGAACACCAGCAAGTCTCTACTGATGTCGAGCATTCTCTGGATTAGGAACAGGTGTGCATTGGTGAAGAAAACACTCTGGTGAGATTGCCTGATATAGGAATTTTTCCTATATCTCTAAGGGTCCAGCCTTTGCAGAGAAATGGCTTAAATAATTAGCGAGACTGCTCTTCAGGTGTGTTTTGTAAAAACAAAAGGTTTAATAAATGCAAAAATAATAAACTTTACAGAAATAAAAGAAAAGCCGAGCACAGGTGCCTGAGAAACTTCTGGCACCTTGCTAAGACACCCTAAAAAGCCCTTTTGTTCCTTTGTGCTACTTCTTTTAATACTTGATGGTTCAGGTGGGCTGTTTGGTCCTTGGCCCAATGAAATCAGCAAGAGGCTTTGACTTACACTTTCCAAACCCAATCAGTGCTTCTGTGCTGGCACTGAGCCAATTACTGTCAAGACAGTGAAGAACTTTCTGGGTTCTTTACCTTATAAGAAGTACAAGGGGTAAGTCCCAAACACTTACTTGGGTGTGGGGTGCATTACTAAAGACCGAAAATCTTCTGAGGGCTTTATGTGCTCCAGACTCCTCCTGGTTGCAGAGAAACACCTCTGTGTAGTGGCAGACAGGCACCAGCTCTGTGCTGTCTGCTGACCCAATGGCACCATTAGAGCACTTCAAAAATAATGTTGTTCAAATTTATTTTCCCATCATTGTTGCCCTGTGTATTTTCTGGGGCTTCAGATTTTACTGCTGGCTACTGCTGGCTCTTTCCCATGGGAACAGATTCCCATTCTCATGGCAGTGTCTTTGTTGTTTTGTAAACACTAAAGAGAGCTTTGCCCTTCTCACGCAAGTTTCCCAAAACAATCTCTGTCACCTGTTGTTTGCTGAAGGAGAAGAAACGCAGTCCTTCTCTGACCAATTGCAGCCTTCTTTGCGGAGCATCTTATAAAAGCACAAAGATTCAAAAAGTAAAGGCCTTCTGATCACCTAGAACTGTCTGTGTGCTTTTCCTTGCCGCCCAATCACTGTAACACATCATTACTGCAACTAAGCTTCAAAATGTGAAATGGAAAGGGCTGAAGCCTTTACCTGTGCATTCAGAAACTTGATAAAAAGAACCCCAAACTTATACCAAATACTTTACTGAAAGAACTATACTGAAACCATGTCTGTTATGGGAGAGGAGGAAAAAAAATGATGCAGGATAATCACATGTGTTCGTGTGTGCTCTCCCCACTCATGATCCTGTGTGCTGCTTTCCCCCTTTCCCCAAGTACAGCTCAGCACTGACCAGTTCCTTGGTGGAAATTCAGTGCCCTTGGCTATTTCTCGCTCCCTCCCTGATTCTCTGCTCTCAATGCTTCCTCAATATTACACTCCTCAAAGGCTGAGATTGGTATGCACACACAGCACACACCAATAATCTGGAAGCAATAAATATTTTTGCACAATCATCGCTGGTATTTGCTATATCTTGAAATGACTAGCAAGGATTTTGCATTTCAGGAAGAAGAGATTAATTTAGATGGTAAGGCCAGTGTGGTTGTCACAACAGTGTGGATCAAATGTAGTCCTGGGGTGAAAATATGCAAGTACATTAACTCTGCATAATGTTTTCCTTTATGGGAGAAATCTTGTTATTTATACAATACAATTAAGGCATATGTCCAACCATGCTCGTATCATAAATATTTTAAGAGGAAGGAAGAAAGACAAAACCCAAAAACTTACTGTCACTCAGTAAACTGCCTCAGAAATGAAAATAAGCATAAAATGGTATAATTTTCCCAGATGAAAAACACATAATGAAATGAAATCTGATGAAAAAAAAAAGCAAAGAGGCAGGAAAACACCTCTTCTCACCCAGATTTTTTTACAAAACATTAAGATCTAGTAAATGCTTAGACAATTCCAAAACCTGAAAATGACAAGACACATAAGGGACAAATATTTTTGTTTATTCCACTCCAAGTGCTCTAGATGTCAGAAGGGCATGACTTGAGAGAGGAATGTGTGTGAAGAGACCTTGTTTTGCAGCTCTGGGCAATCCCAACTGTTAGAATACAAACTGGTGTGATAGGTGCCGGAGCTGCAGAAACCAAGGACTAATTGGTTTAGGCTGTGCCCTCAGCCTGGCAGATATTTTTGGTAGATGAAAATTTTAGCTGAATTCCTCTTATTTTGCATCACAGGTCATGCTTAAGTCAGTTCCCTACCTGTGGGCTATAATTCAGAACACAAACAAGTATTTTTATGATTGATGGAAAAACTGATAGGCAGGTAGTAAACCCAGCATTGCTTGCCTTCATTTTTTATTTATATTGAATTAGTACCCAAAAATTCCACCTCCCTTGCTGGTCTGACTGCTGCTTTTCAAGGGAAGAACTTCAGTGAGGAATCCTTTCTTGCTTTGAAAAATTTTATTAGAAAAAGTAATAGCAGTGGAAAAAAGAGTCTAAACGGAAAAACGTCCTTTCATAACAGCCTGCTGTTTGCTTAGAGATTTTTTTTCTTTTTATTATTTTTTTTTTTTTTATTGTTTTCAGAGAACACTTTATGTTACGAAAGCCAGGATCCCTTAAACTAGGAAGACCTTGAGATGAAACATATAACAATATTTGTTCATTTTCTCACTGAAAATGGATGGATAATGATGACTTGAACTCTTCCCTCATCAAGATTTATGTTT
Source organism: Acrocephalus scirpaceus scirpaceus (assembly GCA_910950805.1). NCBI lineage: Eukaryota > Metazoa > Chordata > Aves > Passeriformes > Sylviidae > Acrocephalus > Acrocephalus scirpaceus. The sequence continues at coordinate 14,468,178 of OU383775.1, read as the reverse complement.
CTAGTTTCACTCCCAAAAGAAAGGTTCACATCACCATCCCAATGTTGACATCACTTGGCACAATACAGCGCTGCAGTAATTTAATTGCTACTGTAAAAGAACCGTAAAAGCTTAGCCCTTTTGGGTTTTGCTTTGTTTGTTCTGTCTTCCAGTTGAACTATTGGTAAAAAATGTGCAGCACTCTGGGAGAGAGGAGAAAAAAGTAAAGTTTGAAAGAAAAATCAAGCTTTTTGCTAGGAAGGCTTGGTCATTATGTCATTAGCCATAATATTTTCAGGGCAAAAAATCCAGCCCAATTTGTCCCTGACCTCAGAGCATTCAGCCTTGCAAAAGCCATAATGGATCCAAAAGTCAGTCTTGTTGAGCCTTCCATGATTTAAATGTGCTACAATTTTCCTATCCCTACTCTTGGTGTTATTTAAGGGATACTGTCCTGGTTTCTGCTGGAACAGAGTTTATTTTTCTCCCTAGTAGCTGCAGAGTGTTATGATTTTGATTTTGGATCCCAATAACATGTTCATAATGTGTTTTAATTGTTGCTGAGCAGTGCCTAAACTAAGTCAAGGACTTTTCATCTTGTTATGCTGCCTCACCAGTGAGCAGGCTGGGGATTCCCAAGATTATGGGAGGGAACAGCATTGGGACAGCTGACCCCAAATGGACAAAAGATATTCCAACATATCATATCCTGCTCAGCCTATAAACTGGGGGGAGGCTGCTGCTTGGGAACAAGCTGGGCATTGGTCAGCTGGTGGGGAGAAATTGTCTTTCAATCACATCACTTGTTTTTCTTGAGTCTCTTTTTGAGACTTTGCTTTTCCTTAAAATTAATTATTTTAATTTTATTTCAGTTGTTGCACCATTTCTTTCTCAAGCTGCCCATGTGCTCACTTTCACTCTTCTGATTCTCTCCCCTGTTCCTCCAGGGGTAACTGAGTGCACGGGGCTGAGTTGCTGGCTGGAGTTTAACCATGACAATAATCCATGTATAATCCTGGCCAGATTTCAGATGCTATGAGAAGGAAAGGAGTAACTGGGGAGGGAGGATGTGCTTTTGCACATCTTTACAGGAGGCAGTCTGAGCACTTCTCCTTGCTCCACCTGTGCAGGAGTTGAAAATGTAAAGCAATGACCAAGCCTTTGCATGCCAAGGGGAGTGGAATGAGCACAAGATCAAAACCAACCCTGTCCTGGAAAAAAAAACTTGTGAGCAGGTATCAACAGGTTCTCCTGAAATCCTGTGTGGGCCTGGGCTCTGGGGGTTCTATCACAGTCCTGGCTTTCTGAACTGCGAATAACCTCTCAGTCTTAGCTTGTAAGCCAGCATAAAGCAAAAGCCCCATAGGGAATCTTTGACTGCAATATTCACTCTCTTACAGCAGATAGCCTTCAGTCTCCCCTTCCAAAGGAGGAAGTTTTCTTCCTCCTTTGTTTCCAAACCAGAAGACTGTCTTGCAAACAGCATATTCCCACTGTGCTCCCAGGTACAGCATCAAGGGAAAGCTGCTTTTACTGGCTCCCTTTCTTCTAGTACTTGACCATCCTGGCTAACAGCTTGCTGTCACAAGGCTTGCTGGCTAGGGAAGAGCTGCAGTGACAGCCAGCATGACATTTACTTTTTGTGCTTCACTGCTACGAGGGGCAGAATGGAGAGGGAACTAGTTCATCCAGGGACACGTGGAGCTCAGAGGGGCAGCCCTATTTCCCAAGCTGGCCCCTCAGCGCTGCAGCTCTGCCTGGGCAGACAGCAGGACTATGCAAAAGTCTGAGGTTTCTTGAATGCCACTACATGCTATGGCAAAGGCAGGGTGGTCCTTACATAAAAGCTTTTTCCTCTACAGAAATAAGCCTGCAGAGAGGATTCATTCTGTAACAAGAAAAATCACTCCACCTCAATTATTCCCACTTATTCCAGAGGCAACAGAGCGACAGAGGATGAGGAAAAGGCTGAGATTTCTGAAATAAGAGGGTCTGTATAGCTCCAACTGATGTGGTTTTAGAGATTGTTGCAAAAGCTAAGCTAGACCACACCATCTATCCCTGAAGAAGAGAGAGCTTTGAGAGTGACCTCGAAAGTGAAAGCTGCCATCAACCTAAATTCAGTGCCGGCAGGTGAATTCTGCACTTGTCCATCCAGAGCAATTCTAACTCAATATTAGATCTCCTGTTTCCAAAGCTACTGAAAACACCTCACTCTGAAGTGACGGAAATATTGTCAGAGTCTGCTGCAAATTTGTGTGAAAGCCTGAGCTGAACTGTCCTATTTGCTGGACAGAAAAGAGACACAAGGGATAGAAACACATGCTGCCTACTGATGGCTGCAACACTGATTTCTTAATCTCTTAATATGGTTTTATTTATCATGTCTGGGTTAATTTTTTCAGCAGATACCTTTAGTGTTATGGAAACATTAGTTAGAGAAGAGGCCAGGCATCTGAATGAGCAATGTGGTACCTTATGTCACCCATAGTGGTGCAGAGCCCCACAAAGATGCCCATAAACAGAAACTTTAACAGTATTTGAAATAAGACAGGAGGGCTTCTCTGTCTTTGAGTGGGAGACACAGACTAAGAATGATGTGCCAGTTCTTGAGGATTTTATATTTCTCAGTAACACAGTAACATCAAAGGAATTGATATCAACTAATTTGTTGGATTTGAAACTGGATTATTTTTACATGCACACACCAAGGAAAGTACCTTTTATGGATCAGCTCCTTGATGAGATTTCATTAGAGCTATTAAGTATTATTTGCTATTTAAGATAGTATTATCAGAGCCACCATTGCTATATCAAGATCTTGAAGGAAAGAATCAATTTTGATTGTAAAAAAAGCATAAGGGTTTTTGACATTGATAAGTTTAGGTGTGCATGAGAACTTGCTTTTTCCATGTGTTTTCTTTTCTTAGGCATGAAAACTGGAGTCTGCAGATTTCAAGTGGATGAAGGCAAAGGCGCAGTGATAAGCAAGTGAAAACAACAGAGATGGAAATTTTAAATGTGATTCCATTCCATGATTTAATGCCATGGGACTCAAATCATAAGCACTTAGAATGAGAATGGGTCAGCAAGATAATTCAGAGAGCATCTATTCCCATGAGCTACAGAGAAGATTTTGGTTTGCACGTTCACTTGTTTGTTTATTTTGAGAACCTCATTACAGGGAAACATAAGTTGCAACTTCCTTACTGATTATTAGAGGAGAGCAACAAAGAGCATATCTGTTTTCTGTTCAATGATCCATGCAACCAGAGCGATATTCACAGCAAGAAAACTAAGACTATAGGAAGCTGAAATAACCAGTACAGCAAATAGTTTTAAATTAATATAGCTGGAGCTGAATCGAGGTGACCTATGAAGCCTGCTCCAAAGTACATTATATTAGGAAACAGAAACTTTAGCCCCTAACCCTAACAAAAATGCTAACCCTGATCCTAATGTTACACCAACTCTATCTCTAACCCTAGCAGGCAGTCCCAGTCTTTCAGGTGTAGATGAGAGGCTTCCCAGAGGATGTAATAATCACCAAGACCTTTCTATGCTGGTACACTTGTCTGTGAGCAAAAAAAATAAATGGATTGAATAAACATATTGCATTTCGGAGGTGGAATCCAAACAGGTTTTTTCCATAGGCAGGAAAGCACATAGCCCCAGTGTTCCAGGGGAATAAATGTTTTCGCCTATATTAAAGCTAGAATTTTTATATGGTAAGTGGGAATTCTATGGGTATACTAAGCTTCTATGGACTATAAAACATGAAAGCAGTGCTCAATGCTCTTCATGAAGAAATGAGAAAGAATGCTAAATTTAGTTTTTTCTTTTGTTCCTACATGCAACACATCAAAGACCACTTTCCCCAAGTTTTACTAAATGGTGTGTCATTTCTAGAAACAAGAAGTAGCTAATCATGGCTCCAGTGTCTCCAGTACTAGGAAGGAGAAAGTGTTCTTATTGCTGAAGACTTTTTGCAGTACATTTTTTGGCTGGAGGCTGCTCACCTATTTTCCATATGCAGAGGAAATTATACCCTACAGCAGTTATCTTCCACTGTCTGAGCACTGGCAAGGTACAATATGAAGATTTGAGATTCATTAGGTCATGGATGCAAATAGGGGCTCATGTAGAAAGACATCCAGGAGTGATGGTGGCATGTAAAACTCGAAAGGAAGATCACAGGCATTGCTACTCCTCAAGCAGAGAGGAACTGTCTTTGCAAAGGGTAAATCTCATTTATGCAGGAGACATACTTCCTTGAGGCTCTTTACAAGGCTGTGAAGTACAACCCTGCAGCATCAACACTTTCAACTCTATCATGAGCTTCAATATTTTCTGCAGACTTCCAAGAGAAAACCATATTTCAACCTGTCTTAATGAATGGTACTTATGTATACCACACAGAAATCTAATAAAACCCAGCCAAGCGGTGAAGAGAGGAGAGGGTGAAGCAAATGTAACAGGCATCAGTGACATCTCTCAATATGCTGCTGAAAGGCTCAGGCACTGCAGTGGTGGCCACAGAGTCACTCAGAAGTCAGAGACAAGAGGGGACCCCAGAATTTCACTTCTGCGGAGATGAAAAATGTAGCACCACTTACCCATGTGTTTTCAGCCAGGTTTGGAGGAAAATGGAGATATCAGCATGGAAATCATTCTGCAGCAATTTTCTTCTATGATTTTCAACCTTTGCAGCTTCCATGCAGGTATAAAGGACAAAGACAACACTCTCTTGTTAAAAAAGACCATAAACTAAATATTGAACACTGTAACCTCATTTTTTTTTCCACTTTTGGAATGCCACATGGTTTTGTTCAGCTGAATATCTGACTTTTTGATGATCCATACTTGTTTACCTCTATTAGCATACATGACCCTTGAGCACTTATGAGCAGGAGTCCCTAAACTGAATTCATCAGGGATGAATTGGTGTAACCCAGGAATTTTTCACTGGGTCATGGACAATGACTTAAAGAATGATGTCAAGGGCCCCCTGGATCTCAGCCTCTGGATACCAGAAGAGAACAACTCAAACACAGGGAGAGGGACCTGTTGCAACCTACAAGTATAACAGTTTAGGGCACCCTTGATGTAGGAGCATGAAATTCATAAACATAAATATTTTTAAAATGCCCTTCATACCATTGTGTGATTCTAGCCAGAAAAAGAAAAAAAAACCAAACCTCAAAAACCAACCCAAAACCAAACAACCCCACAGAATAATGAGTTAGCATCACTCCTCCTTATTGTTTTTAGCTCCATGCAGATGTTGTTTACTCTGCCAACATTACTTTCTTCTCAGAGATAAGTGGCTACAACCTAGAGGATATTAAGTCTACAAGATTTTGGGTCCCTCATACCCCTCTTTCTAACAATTTCCCCCCTCTTGTGATAACAGTGATAGTGCTGGCACCAAACCTGACAAAAGACAGCAAAAGAGAAAGCTTACTGCACCTGTACAGGTGTCCACCATAGAACGTTTCCCAGGCTATCCCCAAAATTTCAAGGAGAGACATGGAGCTGTATGTGAAAAGAGAGAATTACAATTTCCTTTATGAACTAAAGGCCCTTTTTGCTTTTTCTTCCCCCCCCCCCAGCATTTAATAAGTAAAGATGCTTCTTTCTTTAGTATCCAGCAATGAATAACCTAAACTACAGTTTTGTACAATATTGTTCGCTTAAAACTCCATTGCAGCACCTCCATGTGTGCATGCATGCACACAAATACACCACTAAGTTTTTATAGTGATGTGTGCTAGCTAAAAACCATCAGAACTGCCACTGCTTTGGGAACTTCAATTCTCTTTCCTTTCCTCATCTTCTCATTTGTCTCCAGGCACTCTGTAAAAAATGTGTTTAGAACTTCATCTATCCCTGAGATATTCTGCAAGTGTTTTACCTGTACACAAATTTCTCCTCTGCTTTGTGGGATTAAAAAAAAACTCTCCCCATTTTGTCCAGTAAATGCCCAAAACCTCACTTTATGCTTATGTTGGTAACAGTTTCCTTGAAAAGATCAGTCTTTGCAGTAGGTAAAAAATTTAGCAGCAACATTGAAAAATCAAGAGACAACAAGAAAGAGCAAAGGACTTGGAGTCTGAAAGAAATCCAAAATGCAGAACTGAATTCTGTGATAAATCTAAAGATCATCCAAAATAAGGGTGGAGCACAAAAAAAAATAACATTGTGAAATGGAAAAACTATACAGAGACTGTAAACCAACTATGATCCTCCTAATTTTCCAATCATCCTGATTATTATAATCTGCACCTCCACATTCTTCCACTAATGCATTATCAAGTACAGCAGTTTTTTCTTGTTTATTTTGAAGCACAGCTGTTGTGCTAATTTATCCTAACAGATAATGTGATCACTGGTACTTCTTAGACACAACCTACAGAACACATGAGGAAATGGAAAGCAAGTGAAAGCAGGTATCCTATAATTTATTTTTTTATCCTTGCAAAATGATTGCTATGAGTAAAACAAAACAACAAGCAAAAAACAACGACCAAAAAGAAAGCAGCAATCAAGACGTTACCCACTTCAGGATTATACACTTCAGGCCTGCCAAGGAAAATGGATTTTAAGAGGGATAGAAAATCAGAAAGTTCAAATCTAGGCGGTCCTCTTCCAGCTGTGTAGGGTTTTGTCACCTTGCTGCAGCAAGCCTGTAGTTAAAGGGTTCTTCAGTCAAGGTACAAACGCCAATCCATAGTGATTTCCCTATAGGCTTTGATGGCAGTACCTGGGCAGTAACTCCCCAGGGAGCAGGGCTGAATTTTTAGAATCCATCTTATTTTGATGCCTTTCTCCAAACAATGATTGATGGAAATTTACTCTTTGTGCTCTGTCTGTGTTTTCTTGGGCATAGGGCAGGGCATGTCACCTGTAATATCATAACTGATTTAGTGCTTGTAATTGCAGGTAATTATCACCATCATCATCAAGACCTTGAGGCCATTTGCCTATGTAACTACCGTCCATCTTAAACTTCTTTCAGTTATTGTTGGCTGAACCCAAAGCACAGAGTTGGCAGAAATCACTTTATTAGGTGTTTTACACTTTGACTCCAGTGCAGGTTTTGGAGAATGCTGTTAATAAACATCTTAACCCTTAAACAGTTGTCATACAGAAAAAACTATTATTCTGCTGAAACTGCACAGATGAACACATACAGGAGTAAAAAATAGGCTATAGTTATTGCACATGCTTGGATTAAAAAATATGCCTTCAAGAGATATGAATACCTCAAACTAGACCCTGGATTTGGAGGTTTGCAATATCACTCATTGTTGGTTTTACAAACAGAAAACAATAATTGTAGGGTAAAAATCAGACTGAACATAACACAGGACATATTACAAGACTGAAAATAGTTTTTCACTTAGATATCTTCCACGAATAATAAAGACAGGTGATGGATTGTGACGTCTCAAAGTTTACAAGCAGCTCTTCAAGACGAAGGGAGCATTCTTCTCTGTACAGTATCATAGTAAATGCCTTCATTTTGTTAACTAGCTCCCCATTCATGCAAACTAAAAGAAACACCAGGTAGAAAAGGGGAGAAAAATCAGTCATTTAATGGCATACATGATCTGTCACTATTTGCTTTGTATACACCATGGGATTTTTTTTGCAATGGGACAAACTTTTCAAGAAAAAAGACAACAAAAGATGATATTTGTTTCCAGAATGCCACAGATTCTGTATGGAGTTTTGAATTTTGACTTTTTTGTTTGCCTTTGCAGAGGAGTAAATTAAAATTAAGGTGTTTAACAAGATAATGAGAAAGAGTGGTAGCAAAGGGAGAATAGAGCATATGTTTTTTTATTTAAAATAATATTGTGAAGTGTTCAACATATTTAAGTCAGTGAGCACGTATTCACCATATAATTTATTTAGCACTTCCAGTAGATACCATACATGTTTCTAACGCACATTTTCTCTTCCATACAGTTATAAATAGTGAGCTTATTTATAGCAGCTAACTGACCAGAAGGTGGCCCCATAGTGAATACAATGCAACTTAAAATTCACTCGAGGGAATAGGCTGATGTCAAAAAGTGCAAGCTCTATTTATCATTCCTGAAGAGTACATTAGGCTAGGTCTCTGAAGGGGTAAATTATTTTTCATTGTAGCACTCCAAATTATTTTAATATTCATTATGAAATAGATTGAGCAGATACAGAGATAACCTCCAATCTACTTTATTACCCTAAACTTTAAAAGCAGAATAACTAATGCAAGCAAAAAGCTGACAGAGCCATGTTGTGTTGTTCAAGAATTGGTTTTCCTCAGGAAAAGAAAACTTGGTTTTCTTCCTTTACAGCTATCCTCAGATGCAGACTGAGCAGACTCTACATTTGTCATCACCAGTGAAAATAGACACTCATTCTGAGCTGGAATGACGTATGCCACTGCTCTCCAAGCTTTGTTCATGTGCAGGACACTTTTCTTAGCACAATAGTGCTATGTTAATATGATGCTATCAGAAATAGGAGATATAATAATCTATGAAATGCAGTAGCTTAATACTTCTAGTAGATGAAGCTGCTAACTACAACAGCAGGTGGTTTTGTTGTTGTTGGCATTTTTTTCCCGCAAAACCAGAGGATTAAAAAAAACCCACAAAATTTGAAGAATACAGTTTAATATGACTGGAATAAATTGTGGCACGCTTTACACCACAACTCTGCAAAGCCCTTTCTTGAAATTAAATTGTCATGCAAGGATGTAGTGTGACTTATCCTGAATATTAATAATTTTTATCACTCTACCACTCTACCATCATTCTACCACAGATCCAGGCAGAGCAGGAAGTTTGAAGCAACAATTCCTTGCAACCGATGAAAGCCAATGGAAAGATGAACTTACCTCCACGATGTCATTTCTGTCTCACAGGTGAGCATTGCACAGACTGAACGGTAGAAGTGTTCATAAGCCGTGACAAGTTAGGACAGACAGGCTGGCACCAGGGTTACAGGAATGTTGGCAATGGAGAGAACAGGTGCTGATTGACAGAAATACAATTTGGGATGGGTCAAGTCAGCATAGAGAGAGATACCTCTTTGGATGGGGAGATAATTTCCTACTGAATGCTGACGGCCAATAAAAAGTTCCCTTTAAATTAACATGTTGCCCTTAACAATAACTGAGGATGTTTTTTTAAAAAGTTACTGAGACAATAATTATGATTTGTCTTTCTCACACACACATCTTGACTGAGCACATGAGATATGAGCAGCCCATTTCATCAACACTGGGAAAAGACAGGGCAAAATTTCAGCTAACTCTAGGGAAAAACACCCCATTAAAACCTCCATAAGCTCATTGTTCTCCAATTCTATACACTCCACAGGGAAGGTGCGTACCTTCTTCTGGTCATTTGAGAATTAGAAACAAATGTTTTCTTGTAGGCTTTTATTTTGACTCTATCCCCAGCCTTCAAGTATTGAAACAGAGGTAATTAAGATTAATAAAATGAAGAGTTTCTACAATTAAGATATACTCTAGACAGGCAATAGCGTAATGTTTATTCAAACAAAGAAGAACACTGCATCAATAATTATAACTTGAACCATTCATTTTAATTCAAAATTGGTAATATTAAAGTTGCAATACTCACTAGGGGCACAAGGAATAATACCCTGCTGTCTAGACAAAAATTCTTCCTGAAGGAAGACTGTGAATCACCCCAGAGTTTTGATCAACACATCCCAAGTGTGAGCATTTCCTGAAATAGAGAATTCTTTACACTTGTCACAACATAATTGCAGCTGTTCCGATTTCAGATGACAACAGTACCTGCCTTGAAATTTCCAGAGTCCATATCCCACACAGCTGGTATGGTAGAGTCTAGTGGCTGCTACTGTAATTACCCAAAATACTCTGCTACCACCAAATAGCTCAGATCTGATTTCCACAGGTGACCTTTGTCTTGTCACATCAGAGGAAAAATGTCACTTTTTCCTACATGGATCATCACAGAAGGATAACCTTAAAGAAGCAGGAAAGGAGGCGCATTACCCAGAGCAGACCTTTGGAGTGCAGAGAGGGGTGGGGTTACCTGCTCCACTCCATATGTGGCAGGTTTTAAGAGCAGAGTATGATGAAACAACTATACTCTAATGCAGAAGGCTACAGGCATTTTAAAGCAATATAATCTGAAATCCAATGCATGTATTTGGAAGAATGGAAATCCTTTTGCATAGTTACTGTAGGCTTCAGCACTCAGATGTTTCCCAGAGCTGGTTGCTGCCTTTTTGGATACCAGTCCTTCTGGACAAAAGGCCTATTGTCAGGAGCTTCACAGATTATTTGGAGTGAAGAGTCAGATTAAAATTCCCCTTTGGAATTAATTTTAGAAGAAGCAGCCTTAAATACTCATAGGCAGAAAAAGTTAATTTTCTTAAAATGAAGAATAGCTCAGAAGTCCCCGTTATGCAACTCCATGTTTATAAGGAATAGCACAAGAGGACTAAAAGAATCACATGGGTAAAATTACAGAATTTCAGACTGCCAAACTGTCAGATTAAAATCATCTTGCTGTAGTTGACTTTGAATGTTTTTCCCTGCTCATATGCCTCTAGCTCAAGAGAGGAAGCCTGACTTCCATATATTAACTGATAATTCTCCAAACTCTTTTCCCTGATACCAAAGAAAAATCCTATACCTTCAGAATCTTGAAAGGGAGTTTTGAAGAAAGATGAAGACACCAAAAGAAAAGACATTTGAAAGATGAAATTACCATTTAAAGATGTCAAAAAGTGATGTAAAGTGTGTTGCTCAATTTCTTTATGAAGCAGTCATTAAGATCAGCTCCATGTTTTCTTCCTTTGATTCTTTGAAACATGGATTCTTTCCCCCCGTGATACAAGTGTTAATTTTAGGATTCATTTAAAATTCATAAACTGAAAATGGTAATATTTGGGGGTTTTATACTCACACAAAGAATATTTTTTGAGCAGTTCAGACAGCCTCAGAGTTTATTCATGAGATGCAGCTAGAATTTTTATCCATTCCTTCACACATCAGTACTTGTAGACACTACATTTAATCTGCCACCACCACACCTACAGTCACCACTCAACCTTTTGTGGTTATGTTTCCCCCCAAATGTTAGGTGGCAACGATGATTTGGTGCCTTTTATTAACATTTATTGAAATATATTTGCTGTCATATATTAGTTCTTCAAATTACGTGATTTGAAATTAATTTAAACAGAGGGCACAGTTACCCTTGGATGTAGATTTGAAGGGATGAGCTCGTTGCCAAAATAGCTGCAACACCAAGCAGGAGTTTCAAAAGCTCCAGGTTAGAAGAGCAATTTGAGCAAATTCAGCTCAAATTTTTCAAGGATTCTCACATATATATTTAAAAACAATAAAACCCAATCCACAAACAAAAAACTACCACCAAATGAACAAAAACTTTGAATCAGCTTAGTCTGCGGTTTGTGGCCATCTATTTAATGTCCATTTCTTTATGTTATATGCAGTCCTTCTCCGGTGTGTGCCTAGTGGTGGTGAAAATACGTAACACCTACAGACAACTGCAGCTGAAGAAGGCAAACAGGCCCTAAACATCAAAAACAGCTGCACCCCAGGGACAAAAATCTAAGTGATTTCTGCATCATTTACAGAGCTAAAGGACTTCCCTTTCTTTATCCCCCAAATTCCTCTAGGAAATGACATATTGGTAGTATTTTCTTCCACAAAAGCAATGGAAAGTTTCCCTGTGAGTCATCAGCACAGCTTTCTTTCAGAATTTCACTTTTCAAAGCAATGCTTTTGTGTTGCGGTGTGCTTTTGTCTAATGATTTAAGTGTAGTTTTCCTTCTGTTTTGTAAAAGCTTATTTAATGGTTCATTCCATGTTTCCTCCTATTCCCTTCCCCACTTGGTATAGTCCCCACTGTTGGAAATCCCCTTGAGTTGTTTACCCCAAGTCTGTTATATGTCAGTCATATATTGCTCCCCTCCCTTGCCAGTCTCAGGGAGGCCTCTCCTCCTTCTAGAAAGCTCAGAGAGGCTCAGTCCCTGATTGGGGCAAGTCTGGGAAATCCCCCACCCCTCAGTTTTCATTTGGTATTGTATGTACCACCCCTTTTATGTTATTGGGCTTTCCTTGTGTGACCACTCCTTCTGTCTGTACCCTAAAACCCCCTATGCGGCCACAGTTCCGGGCTTTGCTGGGCTGTGCCTGGGGGACCCCAATAAATGTCACCCCATGGCGCCTCAGGGAAGTCTCCTTCTCCTTCCTTCGCCGTAGCCGCCCCTCCACCGCCCGTGCAGCAATGCACTTACGCACCGGATGGGTCCTGCCGGTCCTCCTGCAGACCCTACCAAGGCTGTGACCGTTCTCTGCCAGGGTGGCCGGGACCAGGTGGGAGGCCGCTGGTTAGCGGGCAGGGGAACGCGTCACTTTTGCAAGCCTTCACTAAAAATACAGAAATCAAAACAAGCTACTGATAGTTTCAAAAGAGGTCACTCAACCATACCTAAGTAACATTTTTAATGAAGTATTGAGCAGTGAATAGATTACAGGAAGATGGCAGAGCAGATAGAGCATAGCATTAGAGATGCAAAGAGAAACTTTGAAAATAGAAGCTGAAAGCCATACTAAATACAACACTTTTTGCAATACTACAAATTAAGATAGCAGGAAAGGGGCAAATGAGAACATTATGGGCCAGAATGATAAACTGAATCACTTAGGATGGCAAAATGCCTGAACTATTACATAATTACATTCTCAATACATTTGCAAAAGGGAATGATAAAAAAGCGGTCTTTAGCCCAGCAGCAGATCTGTAGTTACATAAGGCTACAAATACCAGGATAGAAGTTTACTGCAAAAAACTCACAATTAAATGTGTGCCAGAAACCTAACATGTGCTACCTGCCTCTGATGAGAGGCAGCAATAAAGCCTGTATTTTGTGCATTATTACTCTTTATTAGGATGTATTTCTGCTAGTCTCTGATGTAAGGAGACACATACGTTGTGCTATGTCAGGTCATGTCAAGTCCTATCAAGTCACATGTTATAATGCAGCCTGATGTAGCCTGACATGGTGCATATTAATGCCAATGGAAAAAGTCTAAATGCCAAGCCATTTTCAATAAATACGCTCCATGTGCTGGTGTACAGCAAGACTCAGATGGGGATTTATCCAGCAGCTCTGCAAAAATACCAGTTGAGAAAAGCTGTGGAGTTTCAGAGAGAGATGGGGAAAAAAATTTCATGGAGTACATTCTGCAAAAGCAGACATCTATTTGTATTCACGTCCAGAGCTATTAAGCATGATGTAGAGACTCTATGAATTAGGAAAACTTAATTATCTTGGATGAATTTATTTCCAAGACTGTTAAAATAATCCCATGCAGGTCTGCAATAAATAGAAAGAGCTATATTTAAAGCTCAGAATGAACTTTCTCTTCTCCTCCACCCCAGTTTCTGTTCCTCATTGCTGTTGCTCCATTGGCACCAAGGATTTGTTTGGGTACATCCTAGTCACAACCTTCAGTGATAAAGACTGAGTTTGGGTATGACTTTTCAGCTTCATCTACCTTCGTGCAGCCTACCCAAAATCTAGCCTGAGGAGCTGAACTGATTCAGTCTCTTTCTGCATTCACATTTCTGAGAGGTGCCTTCTTATTGCTCCATGACAGCATCAGGTTCAGATGGAAAGATTACGAAGAAGTGAAAAATATGCCAGAGGAGGAAGGAAACTAAACAACAGGTCAACCTGGAAAGCATCTGGGTTCACTGGCCCTGTCAGTACATGTACAGGCAATTAGAGTAACATTGATGTTCTTCTCATCATGCGAAACACTCCAACACACGCAACTAAATTGTCAAGTCTTGGAAAAGCCTTCCCCCATTGCTCATTGGAAGAGTTTTATAAAGGACTGTCCCGGTTTGGAACAGATTAGGGGGAGAACCCCTAAAACAAACCTCCACCATCCCTCCCCCACTCCCAGACCTGGGTTCGGGAGGGAAGAAAAACTCCTTGGAGGGAAAGTGGAAAAACCTATTTATTAACAACACTCTCCACACAAAAGGAAAAAAAGAAAACAGGTACTGTGCGGAGAGAGGCGCCGAGCTTCTGTGTCGAGCCCTAGAAATTCCCGAACTTCCTCAGGTCAGGTTAGTCCAGAGCCGGTTCTAATCTTCGGGAAGGGGAAAGAAAAAGGAAGAGGGAAAAAACAAGCAAAGAATAGTGAGAATAGCAAGCAAACAGCAAGCACGCCAAAGCAGGTAGCCAGCAGAGCAAGCCGCAAACCAAAAGTGAAAGTAAAAAGCCCGCAGCCGCTTCCCCCCGGCCCCCAGCGAGGGCCCGCCTATCAGCCGCAGTCCTCGCCGAAGGGGGAGAGAAAACAACTGCCAGACACAATAGAGCCCCACGATGTAGGATATAGAGTAGAAGTCGACTGCCAGCCCAGGACAAGGACTCGGCTATGTCCCATCACTTTCAATCACATCCTTAGTGTCTTATGGAGGCAAACAGCTGTGAAGGGACAGGAAGGACCACTCCATCACATCTGTCCTTGGCTCAACTCCTGCCCTCCTTTGGGAAACACAGCGGCAATTAATACCCCTGCAGAGAGGACATTTGTAACAGCAAAAGGCATTTTCTGAAGGATAGTACAGGATCTCTGCCATTCAAAATTATTCCCCTCATCTCAGTTTTTGCATACCCACATAAGGCAAATCCCTTTGGCTATTTGCTGTGCAATATTTATACTTGAGAACTTTGCCATTTAGGTGTTTTATGATGACTTAGAGGTGCACTGGAAAAACAGAGATCAAAGCTCACCAAATGGATTACTTCCATGACAGTGTGGAATTGGAATATGCATCACTTGAAGAATCACAGACAGGTGAAAAACCTTGGCAGTTGCAAGACTTCAGTCCTTTCAAAGACTGTTAGCACCATTTCAAAGAGAAAATGATAGCTGAAATACATGGCACAGAGGCTTCCTTCTCTTCCATATTAAGTTGCCCTACAGGGTTTCACCAAATTGTTGGGTTTTTTCATAGAGCATTAAAAGAGCAGAATAGAATGTTGTCCTTAACTTTGCCATGAACAGAATTCAATCAACTACTTCAATAATGCTTTAAATATTTAAACAGTACTGCTAAGAAGAATTTCATTTAGGATAAACATCTGCTCCTTACAGCAAGTTGCTCACTGCTTAAGGAAACACCCTTCCCAGCCACTTTTCAAGAACCATTTGGAAAGGGCCAAAGGTGAATTTTGGCATGAATGATGATTTATTCCCATGAACCAGTTTAAATGCAAGTAGTATATTCCTGTCACCCAGACAGCTGACAAAATGTCATTTGCCTTTATCAATTGTTTCAGTACCTCCTGTCAGCTGCCATCAATCTGAAATAAACACTATAAATAAAACTGCATAGGCAAATGGTTGCCAAATAAACCTTGGGTTAAGCACACTTCACCTATTATGCAATTTGGTGCCAATGGTGATTTTGATCAGAAGCCCAAATGCAAAGTGAATACAGAGCCAGAGAGGAGGCAAGCCTCTTTCTGATGAATATACACAGGCATTGTTTTCATATACTCAGAGGGAAAGCATCCCTGAACCACCTTGGTCTTACTGTTCCAGTGGGCAACCACCCTCTTGGTGAAGAACTTTTCTGTAAAATCCAACCTAAGTCTCCCCTGACACAACTCCAGGCCATTCCCTCGGGTCCTGTCATTGCCATCACAGAGAAGAGATCAGTGCCTGCCCCTCCTCTTCCCCTCAAGCGGAAATTGTAGACTGAGATGACATCAGCAGCCCTTGGAGCCTGATGCGATTCATCCAAGAACCCTCATCAGTGAGGGTTCTTGGATGAGTCCCATCAGGCCCCATAGATTTGTAAGGATCCAGCTGGAGCAGCAGACTCTGCACAGTTTCAGGGCTGACTGGGAGCTTATCATTCTCGCAGTCACGGTTCTCCACCTCAGGGCACTGAGACATGGTCCTCAGTCATGTTGAAGACAGAGGCAAAGAACGCACTAAAAACCTCTGCCTTCTCCCTGTCCCTGTTTGTGAAGTGACCATCCGCATCCTGTAATGGCTGATGTTATTTTTATGATGCCTATTGCCATTAATATATTTGAAAAATTCCTTATTTTCCCTGCAAGGAGCCACAAAGCTCCTGGCACTGTCCATCTGATGCCTTCGCCCAACCTGCAGACCTCCAAAGCCCACTGTCTAGCAGCTTGGGCCTCATTCCAGCCCTTCTGCACTCTCAAGAGCTCCCATTACACCAAGAAGATCTGCTCCAAGCTCTCCTTTATTTAATCACCCATGAGGGAAGAACCAAGGGTGGGCACTGACCCTGAAAGATGCAGGCCCTAATTCCACTTGTCCAGTCAGTTCCACTTTGCTTTGGAAAAGCAAGGGAGAGCAGCACTTCATATGTGGTAATTCAAGATGGGAATTAATAGTGGGCAAAAAATGATAAAGGTGCCTTTTTGAGGTTCCTTATTTTTTAAACCTCTAGGAAAGGTGATGTGGAAAAAAGGTGAGGCCATCACTCTGTAGAATATAAGCAAGTAGATAAAGATTAGTTTATAACGTAATACAGTGCCTCCAACAGAAGCATTGTTTAACTACACACTGATATATACCAGCAGCTATCATCAGCTGCTCTCCTAATTCTTTATAGAAAAATCTTTTTTGTCACAGAAAAAAAATCCACTTGTTTTTTCTGTCTCATCTGCCATCTTTCCACTATCATACAGTCAGCACAAGAGGACTCAAAAAACAAACAAAGAAACAAAAAAACCCTAACCCCCGCCTCCCAACAACAACAACAACTAAAGAGATGGGATATCCCCTCCTTGTCAAAACAAGGTGAAAGCTATAATGCCTTAGGTGCAAAGGTAGATTGCCAACCTGTCAGCAGAAAGCAAATAGTGCAGATTGCCACCCTTTTCCTCATTTCGAGCCCCACGCATGTGTTTTTCCACCTTGCAAGATATTATCTAGCTATTGGGAAAAATGCCAATTGTCTTTTAAATCCTTAGAGAAGTCGTTGTGCAATTCCCAATCTAAATAATAAAAATATCCCAAGGAGTATGACAAGGATCTATTGTTATTGAGGAGATTGATTTAGCAGTGCAGAAACTCTGAGATAAAAGAGTCTTAATATCTAACCTAATTTTGTAAAGATTACCAAACCACACTGATTCCAGAGGCTTCCCCTCACCCTTTGTCTTTTCAGGCTGTGTCTGTAACACTTTGGGAGCAATTGAATTTCAATGGCCCTCGAATTTCAAAGTGGAACTGCACAATTGTCCAGCTGAAGCTAAAAGCTGCAAGAGGCAAAAGAAACAATGGATTTCCCTGGGATGATTAGGCCCCAGATGTTAGGAAGGATGAATAATACTCAGCCCACATCTTAATCCCAGGAGGGTTACATACATTATGATCCCTGAATGTGTCACATGAGAAGTCCACTAAACACACTCTTGAAGGTCACTTGGGAGGGAGAGGGGGAGTTAAAAGGTTTTTCATTGAATGAGGCTTTTATTTCCTGTGAATATGAGTGAAATCAAGGCCAACTGTGAGTGTGACAGAAATCAAGAAACTGTGTCCAGTTATACTGGTTTGGAAGTATTTTCCAACTCCCAGATGTGGGGATAGTGCATACCTTTTCCATACACCAGGTGGGAAAGTGAGCAACATCAAGCACTGGAGATAATGTATTCCAGAAACTCCCTAGACAGCAGGGATGTCAGGACTGCACTGTGTGCTGTGCAGCAGGCCTGCCTTTTGGGCTGGGCACAGCTACAGAAGAACAATTCTTGGGAGCTGTGGGCCTCTGCTCAAGGGTGAAATAATGAATACCGTGCAATCATAGAAGACATTGATAATGAAAGTGCAGGAAGAATAACACTAAAATGGTTTTTGCTCCATCAGACAAAGGCAACTGCATTGCTAGCTAGGAGGAGGATGTGGACAGCACTGGCTATGGTTCAAAGTTGGAGAGATATGGAAGATAACTTCTCTGGAACCAGGAAGTCTTCCAGAAGGATAAATTTTCTAGTGGTTTTCTAAGCTCAAACATTTCCTGGGAAGGATACAGTCCCTAGAGATGTTACAGCTGCTCTTAGACATTATACTGCCTGAGCTCTCTGGACATAACTGATCTGGCCCTTTTGGCAGTTTCTAAACCTCATGGAACTCAGCATCTACTGCAAAGACTGAAATATTCCAACACAATTCACAGAGCTTTTTATGGCTAGTCTACTTTCATCCTGCACTTGGCATGGCTGCTGAGACTACCCCAGGATGGCTTGGAAAGCTTGCAGTGCCATGGAAACACTTACCTGTGAGTTCTTAACTCACACAGGCACACTTCTGGTGTGTCTGTCTCACTGTTGTGTGCAGAGACAGCCATTAGGCAGAAGTGACGCCCTGCTGCCCTTGCTGGAGCTGTGCTTGGCTTGCTTTCACAACATCATTTTGGCAGGATTCTTTTGGCCCATCTAATTGCAGATTTAGAGAGGAGACACAACATGTGTCTTCTGGTCTAGGATAAAGCCAAATTCCCTTTTCCATGAATGAGTTCTTTGATGATGATGATTATTTCTATCTTTTGCCTGTGAAATTCAGAGTAAAACCCTGGTCCCATGGAAACCAAGGGCATCCTACTCATGTGACCATGGCAAACATTTCCTCTGTGTTTGTCCAGATGTTTCATGTTCCAAACTTGCCACCTTCATTCCCTCAGACTTGCCATATTGCATTTGACAGAGATTTCCCCCAGTGTCCTGATCATGAATCATCATTGAGTATCCTAGAATCTGTTTGTAAATAGGTTGCCCGACATGGATTGCATATTGTGCCACGTTATTTATGTCAGGTCAAAAATTGCTGTGGGAATTGCTAATTGGAAGCACAGCCACAGGCTGTTTTTCCCTCTAGGCAGACTGGCAGGCAACATGAAATTGAAAAGGGACAAGTCTCACATATCAATTCTTTCCTTCTTTTAAAAAAGCTGCTCCGGCTTGCTGCCTTCTTGGGTTCCCTCCTACAGAACATTGCCATCACACAGTCCCAATGCTACTTGTTGCTGTATTTGGGGAGCACAGAGTGATAAGGGTGCCACAGTCTCTTAGCATTCCATGAGCAAAAGGGTCCAAGACAGAGAGGATGGGTGCAATTCTCATTTGGCACTTGCAGCTGCAAGGAGGAGGAGAACATTGGTTTCCAGAAGTGCACCTCAAATGCAAAGGGTTTTTAGAATATTTAGCTATTTCTAAATATATAGAAACAGCTTTCTCCCTTTGGAAAAGGATCATGGCAGATTGCCATCGAGCTGAGGGTACAATGTTCCTTGTGAAAAAGTTGACTGGTGCTCCATACTGAGCGTATTGCATGGGGAGTGAGATTTGGAAATATCAAAAAGGGAATAGGCTAATTTTATCAAAGAAAAAGTGAGCTTCTGATACAAAACATTATTCAAACCTTGTGCTCAGCCTCCATCAGAAGCATCAAAATTAATGATTTCCAGTTACCTGCAATGGGTTTATGCTGAATGCCCAAGAGAATTCAAATAGTTTACCTAAGCACACCACCTGGAAGGTATACAACTCCTCCATCTGCTTTTAATGGAATGAGATAAATAAAAGTTTTGAGCTGACAAATAGTTTTATGATTGAAGTTTTCATTATTAAAAGGAAAATGGTTAAGAAATAGTATTTGTAATTTTTTTTTGCCATATTGTCTCTCTCCCTATGCTTGTAATTGAATTCCACAAAATTAAGGGCTTAATCCAATAACCAAACAAATCTCTGTATGTTTATAAGACAAGCTATATTCTTCACTTACTAAATGTACAATTAAAATACATAAATTTTTAATTCTTATTACATTTAATTGGTCGGTCAATGCTAATTATAGTACAGGAACACTTTAACTATAACTCAAAGTTTTATCTCCTACATTATTTCCATTAAGGTTTTAAATGAAATCATTATTAAAGAATAAAGTAAATTGTCAGCAAACCAAGCAGGCGGTATCTGTCAGCATTGTTACCTGCACAGGGAAATTGTTCCTATGGACTCAGCTGTTATAGCAAATACTAGGAGATGAGGGAAAAGGGGTCTGGAAAATTCCTCACAACACTTAATATATAACTGTTAGATCTAATGTCTGATTTAATGTGAAAGAGAAAAAAAATAATGTTAACAACAAGACAAAATCCATTCTCACCTTCCAGTCAGCATAATTGGTGATCTTAAAGGAAAGGGAAAATATGTACCTGACATGGAGAAGGTTATAGACTATGACAGCTTTAATCTATTATTTTGTTTCTCCCAGAAATGTTTCATTTACACTTGTAAATAAAAATAGTAATGGTTTTGCTCAGAGTTTAGGGCCAGTGGAAAGCTAACAGGCAGCAATAGAGAATCTTGGACTATGCCCAACACAGAAACAAGACAATAACAATTTGAAAATACTCCAGCCAGACATGATACCACATTCCAAGATCAGGAAACTGTTTGCACATCATTAAATATGCATATTAGTTAGCTAAATGAAGGTTGGGAATAAGACCTAGAGCTAGACAGGACCTGTGGAGCTAGGACTCAAGCAGATGTCACTGGATTGATTATACTTTGGAAATATGTCAAGCTCTATTAAAAATTAAATTAATTTAAGAAAGCTCAACAGGTTGCCTGAGTATAATGACTGTGGTGATGCCTCTCCAAATGTGCATGTGCCTGAGGCCACAGTGCCCCAGGTGTTCCTGGGACAGCATGGGGGACATTAATTCTAAGCTGAATTAGGCTGGTGGGCAGGTGGGGTCCCTGTGACAGATTGTGTGCAGTGAGGAAGAGCAGATGCAGCCTGGATTTCCAGCCCCCACAGATAACTGCTCCTCTGCCCAGATAAATCCTGTGGGGAGCTTCACTCCAGCCACCACCACCTCCTGAACGGGCTAGGGAGATGAGTGCTACCCAAAAGACCTAATCTGCCTCTTCCTCCATTCCATCCCAGAATCATCCAAGTTACTGAATTCAAGGCAAGCCACAGTGCAAACTTAAATATGGTAGGATTTAAGGGTTTAAGAATAGGTGGGCTTAAAGATTGTTGAAATTCACATTTACTCTGACTAGTTTTACCCTTACAGCTTAAATGGCAAAGGTATCTAAAACTGATAGCATCTACCCCCGCTTTGTCTTAGTTATACCCAGAAATGAATGCAATACTGGTGCTGCTGCACTTATCTATAATTTAACTTCTAATACAAAATGTATAAATTTTAAATACACAGCAATCTGAGGAATATTTCCCTCCAGTATAAAGAAATTTCTTGAAAAGCTGCTGATCTTTTCAGTCCCTGTTTAGGGACAGTAGGAACAGCTACTGTGAGGCTGTCATGTCTCTAATGACAATCTGAAGATTTATCTGAAATATATTGCATTAACTGTGCATATATTTCTGTGCAGAACAAAGCTTACCAGCATAACTGGCCTTATTAAAAAAGAATTTATAACAAAATGGAAGAGCTATTACAGCTGCCTCTGTTAGGGAATGTGGCTACAAGTTAAGGAAACAAGAACTGGAATCACCCATGTCACATCTAGACAGTATACGGGAATGCTCAGCTTTGGCAGACAGTAACATGATGGAAAAAATGGTGAAGCTGCACAACATCTCCAGGGGAAATAGGAATGGTAGGGAGGAAAAGGAGTCATGGTTGAGAGAGAAAAGGGGGCTGAAGGGGAAGAAAAAAGTGAAAGGTGACAAGAATGTGAAATCAGGGCAGAAACAGAGATTAAGCAAAGTGAAAAAATAATACTAATTATTTAAAAAAATAATCTAATTATAATGTTAAATATAGCTAAAACTGATGCTTTCCACAAAGATCATCTTCAGGTGTGTTTTCATAGAGCACTGGGAAGCTAGACATAAAGGTCTTCAAGAGTCCACCACAGCTCCCATTAGGAATGCCACCACAGTTTTCTGATTAACATCATCTCATGGTGTCCTTATTGTCTACAAGTTCTTGGTATGGACAGAAGTAAGTAGGCTTCCATGACATGTGAGGTTTTTGGTAGGGTCTGTGGGTCAATTTTAGATTCAGAGCTGCTCTACAAAGCACTGCAGGTGAGTTAAGACTACATGAAGAAGAAGTGTCAGTGTGGGCAGATAAAGAAATTTACAGAGAGGTTATACCCCAGTACTTTTGTGATTTTTCCTTGCTGGAAGCTCTTAAACACTGATATTGCATAGAAAAATTATGAGGCAGGGAGTAACTCCAACATGAGAAAGAATAAAAAAGTTTAAGTAAGTCAAATTTGGTCAAGTAACATTCATTTAGAATGAAAGTTACTAACACAGAGGATTGAATAAAGGCTTTGGCTGTCATCTTGTTTTTGTAATATTTAGGATTTGGGACAGCCCTCTCCTTAAAGCCAGTTCCATCTCACCAAATCCCTGCTGGCTGCAGCTTTGTCCATGAGAGAGGACACTCCATATCAGCCTGACAGCCAGGTCACAGCTTGCAAACACCCCCTGACGCTCTCCTTCTCCCTGCAGAGCAGCAGGCGTGGATGTGGCGCAGCACAGCAGTACTTGCTCTAGTGCTGCATAAGCTGAATTTGGCCTGAAAAAAACTTCTGGTCTTTGAGAATACCAATGTGAAAACTTCATGGGTATTAAATTCCATGAGAAAGAGAAATAAAAGTACTTCTCTGTCCTTACTTCTCCCCAGCCTGTATCAATAGAAAGACATATTGGGTTTGGTATCATGGTTTTCTATGAATTGAAGTTTAAGGCAGGACTTTCTTTTCTGGCTTTTGCTTTATGGAGCACTGAACACTCAAGTTCTATGAACTCATCATGGGTTTTTGACAAAAGAGCTTAAGAACTGCTACCAATGATTGCTTATCTAATTACTGAAGTACTTATCACGAAATTTTCTTCCTGGTTCACGTCTGGACTTTCCTGAAGAGAAATAGGAACAAATATTTCCCCTTCTAAGTTTCAGCTTTGAAATTTTATTTTATTTTTTTAAGGAGCTTAGGTTAGAAACATAACAATCTTGCCACAGGGGCTGCATCTTCATTCTGTTCAATGCTGCTTACAGTACCAGCAGATAAAAAAAGGCCTTCTACTCATATGCCATCCACTCTACAAAGAAGTTATGACCTATTCAGTATTAAAGACAATGCACAATAGATTGTACATCACAAACAGGCACAGCTACTTCTATAGAAGTTGTACCTAACCTTGCATATTAGAAGACTGAGTCAATTAGCCTGTAAAAATGAAACTTATCTCATTACAAAGTCAATATGCAGGTTGTGCAAGTTTTACAGCCATGATCCCACAGGATGAGCAGCGTATCTGTTATGAAATTATAATTTTTGTCTGTCTATGGGGTATCTCTTTTGTTACAACCTTTTAAATATACAATATCGTGGGTGCATTGTTACAGTACTGCTTTTAGAACTGTTACCCAAATACATAAACAATGCAAATGGTCCAGTTTTTTGATGAATCCCTTACATTTCTCCACTAAACATTCTCTGTTTTCCACTTTGGTATGTGATCATGCTCCTCTTATAACAGAAACCAGGAGGAGGAGGAGTTATAAATTGATAACTAAAGCAGCACAAAGCCAAGAGGTCTACAAATTTAACCTTTATTATGCTCTGTATGAAGTCACACTTAACAAGCCGTGTTGAAATAATTCTACCTACCTACAGGGTAAGTAAGCAAACCTATAAGGGCTGAGCTGTACTACAGACTTCAGAGAAATGTTTGTTTTTGAAAATGGTCAATATAAATTCAAGGGCTTTCAGTTGCAATTTCCCCTTTGTTGAGTCACCTTTTGCCTAGGATCTTGTGGTCTCTTGGCTGAAAGGTTGAAAGTATCTGATCTGTATATCTGAAATAGGGGCAGAGGGGGATAAAGTGCCTCAACACACTGAATTCTTTATTCTGCTCTGCGTCTTTAGTACCACAAAGTGCTTCAGAACAATCCAGCTCTCAGAACAGTTCATTCACTGTGCTGGTATTAAAAGTTAAAATATAGAGGGTGCAGATGACAATGCATAAGAAAACAAAATCCATAACCGGATGCCAATCTCAAAACCTTGTCTGGCAAAATGAATTTAAATGGCAAAGGACTGAAAAGGTACCATATAAAATATGCCACTAGGCATTTTACTGCTTGAATCTTAATGGGGTTTCTTTATTGCATTTATGTAAGTTCTTCAAAGATTTATTCTCTCAATTACCAATCAAAAGAATTCATAAAGGTAGAGTTGGTGGACCATGAAGGATTAGAGCTGTCTGCTAAGAAAGATGCATACTTGGCAGGCCCTGTGAATTAAACAACCCCATTTGACACCAATCCCTGGCTCAAAAGATGGCTGACAATAGAAGTTGTTTATCATGAACTATTTTGATTTAAGAAAAAAGATAAAGAAATAACCACCTTTCCACCTAACCCCAACTCCACTGTCCCAAACAAAACCTTTACAGAGTCCAGATTTTATCAGGACTTGTTAATGGAGGCTTTTCGATACCTCTGAGGGTCCAATTCTGGCCACAAGTCCCAGATAGAATGACACCTTTTCGGGATCACCCAACCCGAAGCTCAGACGAGGTATCAAAGCCTCAGGCAAACTTAGCAAGCAATATCAGTGAATTCAGCTCTTAATGGCAGTGAATTTTCAGCTCGCAGTGATATTCAGCTTTTGCTTGCTAAGTACCCTGGCAGACACAGGGAGAGAGAGGAGAGAGCCGTATGCAGTTCCTCAGATGATGTCCTTTTATTTCAGCATCCTCTTCGAAGGGTTGCAGTGACAGCTCTTCCCACTTAACAGGGCAATATTCGGGGTTTATATAGGGTAGAGGGGTTTTGAAAAGTGGACCAATGGGAGAGTTGGGTACAATTTTGGCCTATAGTCTTACAGATAGATAAGAGAGGTCTGGGGGCTCCAAGGGGCTTCTTTTTGGCCACTCATCATGACTTGCATTTCCTTATCTCAGGCCACTGACCGCCACGGAGGCCTCACAGCCTCCGTGGCTGCAAGAATTCCACTTTCTGTATTTAAAAAAAAAGCGTTCCCAATAGTTCTCTTAAAGCAATGGACAAAGCATGAGAACATAGCTAACACAATGACAATTTGGGATCACAATTTTCATCAAATTCTGTGTAGGATCTTTTGTGGCAATTTGCCTCACTTTCTTTCCTCCAATTATGTAACAAAGTGATGTTTGGCTTGAGGGTAGAAAGTCTCCCAAGGCTACAGGGACCTCCCTGGAGGCGTGAGGGGATCCCAGCCCATACTCGTTCACCACAGATGAGAAACATTCCCTTAGGTAGTACTTTGGGATGGAGAGTGGATACAGATAGTACACGAGTGGTGTAATTGCACCAATCCACATAGTTGTAGGCTTTGCTAATGGGTGATATGTCTTTTTTGTATGTGTTTTTTGTCTGATCAATGTCTGGCCAGGAGTTTTTTGGACGTCTAAAGTAAAATTTGACACAATATGCTGCTTTGGAGGACCCCAGCAGGTCCAATTCTTGGGGTTCCTCTAGAGTGTCAGGCAGCATTTTTGTCCACTCATCCCAAGTATCTACTGCATTGGGTCTCTTACCTGTGGTTCGGAGAAGTTCTGAGTTATAGACTTTGGGGATGAACAGAACAATTATTTAAAAATGAATCACCACACCTCACTCTTCTGTTAAAGAAGGTGAAGATAAAGCACAAAATAAGCACAGATGTTAATATGACAATTAACAATTTGAAAAAGTAATAACATTTGCAGTTTGGCAGCAAGAATAAACACATTTGGACAGAGGATTATGCTTTAAAATTGAATATAAGTCATTTTATAACATATTGTGAACAGTTCTAATTGAGTTGATGCTTGCACTTGATGGTGGGTGATGTCTGGTTCTGACTTGTAGCTGGCAGCGAGTAACTTCTTTACTCAGTTCATCTTGGTTGCAACATGCTGCTGTCTACTTTTTGAGGCTCACATCTTGCTTGCTGGTCTTCAGTTGCACTGCAGGGTTTTTTGGGTTTTTTTCTACACCTTTTGCCTTTTTTTTTTTTGAGCTTTTAATTATAGACTAAATTGACTTGATACTTAGGATGGGGAAGAAAACAAAACTATGTTATTAGGGAAACAACAAGTGGGGTTGACAAGAAACAAAATGTAACAGGAATTGATTCAAACAACTGACATATGTAATTGTAACTTAACAAAACAAACAATTATAACAAATGGGGTAAGTGGGTTAATATTGCAGATTTTAAAATGAATAATGAACGCAAAATAAGTATTGAAAATGAAGCTGTTTATGATACCAAACATGGGCTAGTGCTTTAAGAGGCGACTCAGAGGTCTTCTCGCAGCCAAGCTACTGGCATTTAGATTCTTGGCCCTGTAAACCAATGGGGTATTTAGGGGCACTCCGAGTGCATTTCCGCAGCCAACTTAGTGGCTTTTAGGCTCTCGGCTCTTGGCACTAAGCTCACATAGAAGTTTTGGGTTAGCCTTGTCGACGTGACTGGCCCAAAACACCTAACATCCTCCAACCAGCTTTCCAGATCACTACAGCCCCTGGTTTAGGCTGCAGCGCTGGCTTTTCCTGAGTCCTGCAGCTTCAGATCCTCACCCTGGATCTGAGCTCAGAGGCAGCATCCTCTGTTGCTCCCCAACTGGCTTTTCCCAGCTATGGCTTTCACCTCCAGTTTAGGTTTCAGCCCTCGCTGTAAAAAACAAACAAACAAACAAAAATAAAACCCATAGCTTCAACAACAACAACAAAACTTAAAAACCGTCCATACTTTCCCAGGCACTTATCCTAACAGGGTTGTCAGTCACCCTTGGTAAGTCTAACCAAGGACAGCATAAATCCAATGGCGTTTTCCTGTTTCAGTAGCCTAGTGCCACTGGAACGCACGCTCTGAAGAGACAGTTTTAAAAATTGCCTCTTGTAGGATTTATCCTTGTGACTCGACAGGCAAAACCTCCCAAAACTGAAAACGGGACAATCTACAATATGAACACACACTTAAATTAGGAGAAAACAACATAAAACACTCAATTGTAAAAGCTGTTCCATGGGGATTGGAGAGAAGTGGAAAGAAGATAAGGTATTGCATAAAGGATAAAGGATTTCAGGTTAGGCATCCTAACCAGCGAGCTCTTTCTGGTCAGGAGTAGTGGATAGGAACTGGGAACTGGGGGGGTTTCAGGGAGCCAGAGAGACTGCAGATGTCTTGGGCCACTCTGTAGTGGAGGCGGCAGCAGTCCCAAGCCTTATCTTGCTCCCAGAACAATAAGGGAGGGAATCATGGAATAGAATTCACAACTTAATGAAGGAAACATACAGGGTTGCCAGAACTGGTAGACACTTCGGGACGGTGGTAGGGTAGGGTGACACAGTGGAGCAACTCCGCAGTTCCTATGGTAGTATCTGGTGGAAATGGTTTGGCAGGGTCTGGCAGAGCGGGCAGTGGTGGAGCAGGCTGCCGCTGTCACAGTGGGCACGGCAGGCTTGGAGCTCCGTGCTCTTATTGCGGTCGTTATCGCCTTCGCTGCAGGGGGAGAGGCGGCCCCAGGGGGAATGGGTATGGGGGGAGGCGGTGCAGGGGGTTTGGGGGGTGAGGGCCGCACAGAGGGAGTGGGGAGAAGCGACGTAGAGGCTGTGGGGGGAAACCGCGCGGAGGGGGTGGGGGGAAACCGCGCGGAGGGGGTGGCAGGGGGCAGCATAGGTTTCATGTTCCCCGCAACTTCAGGGAGAAAGTTTGAACCCGGAGGGGGCTGAGAGGGAGGCAGAGGGCAATTAGCATTTGAAAGGGTAGGAATGTTGCGTTTAGATAAGTAAGGCTTAGTAAAGGAAAGGGTTTCTAAATATAATACTCTCTCGTTCTGGGATCGTTTTAATTTGCTTCTTTTCGATCCCATGGTGTTAGTTCCCGTACCCCAAACAGCAGTAAAAAAGAGAAAAAAAAAAAAAAAATCCCAAAAGACCCAAGATTAAAAGAAATATGCACGCAGAAAAGGCTGTTTCATACTTACCTACGTTCTCAGCCAAATGGGTCAGAAGACTGCTGATGGGGGGTCTGCCTTGTCTGAACTCCTCGGGAAGGTGTCTCCCAGATGTGAGGTGTGAGGGTTGTTCAGACGCCCCTTCAGATAACGTTCTGCTAGAACGAAGAAGCTTACCTTCCGAGGAAGTAATGAAACAAAGGCAGTGAAGTTTTGCTCTCTGAAATGCTATTATTTTAGCATTCAGTTCGGTGCGCCACTTGTTATCGGGCTTTTCGATACCTCTGAGGGTCCAGTTCTGGCCACAAGTCCCAGATAGAATGACACCTTTTCGGGGATCACCCAACCCGAAGCTCAGACGAGGTATCAAAGCCTCAGGCAAACTTAGCAAGCAATATCAGTGAATTCAGCTCTTAATGGCAGTGAATTTTCAGCTCGCAGTGATATTCAGCTTTTGCTTGCTAAGTACCCTGGCAGACACAGGGAGAGAGAGGAGAGAGCCGTATGCAGTTCCTCAGATGATGTCCTTTTATTTCAGCATCCTCTTCGAAGGGTTGCAGTGACAGCTCTTCCCACTTAACAGGGCAATATTCGGGGTTTATATAGGGTAGAGGGGTTTTGAAAAGTGGACCAATGGGAGAGTTGGGTACAATTTTGGCCTATAGTCTTACAGATAGATAAGAGAGGTCTGGGGGCTCCAAGGGGAGCCCCTTATCTCAGGCCACTGACCGCCAGGGAGGCCTCACAGCCTCCGTGGCTGCAACAAGGACTTAGCCTATAAAGACTAATTTTTAAATCTTGTTAATGGAAACTCAGGAGTTCAGGCTGGAAAAGCTGAAAGATAAAGGCTGACTAGATTTTCCTTCCTCAATTTTCTGTTTAGCGAAAACCCCCCACTTTAGTAATGTTATAGTAGCTTCTGCATAGATTTAGTCCAAGACTTACTTATATATATTCAAGCAATGCTTAGCATACATATTTAATTTGGGGAAAATTTGTATGTTTTCTAAAAAGGATTTCTTATTTTATTTCTTGGGTTTCAAAAACACAATTAGGAACAAAGCTGACTAGCATAACTGGCTTTATTAAAAAAGAATTTATAACAAAATGGAAGAGCTATTACAGCTGCCTCTGTTAGGGAATGCTGCTACAAGTTAAGGAAGCAAGAACTGGAATCACCCATGTCACATCTAGACAGCAGCACACAGGAAGAATGCTCAACTTCGGCAGACAGTAAGGCAGTACATTATGGCTAGTGGAGATGGAAAAAATAGTGATGCTGCACAACATCTCCAAGATTCAAGCATAAGCATTATGCTTAGCCTTTAAGTGGCAAGCCTGTTTCATGGGCTACACAACATGCATGCATAAATTTAATATTTCATTGGACTGTGGTTTACCCAGAGAAGCAGTCAATATATTGAGCTATTTTTTTGTTTCCTTATTTCACATCTGCCATTTTCCCTGGAGGATGAAATCTTCAATACTCAGTCATAGAATGGCCGATAAATTTTCATCTCTGGAAATCACCAGTTCCACCCCTTCTGCTCACAGCAAAGCCAGCTACAGCTGTCAGGTTCTGAACATCTTCTAAGGGTAGAGACTTCACAGACTCGCTAGGCACTGTGCTCCAGGACTTCTTTAAAGACCACTTCCTCTTCAAGGCAATTAATATGTTATATAACAAGGATTCATCAAAAGCTCACTGACTGTAACTTGTTTAGCTATTATTTTAATGCTTGTCCAGGAATTTCATGGATACTGATCAGTGGATTATAGTTCGACATTAATTCTTACAGAAGAATGGCCAGCACATATAAAGATGGTACAGTAATAAATGCTATCAAAAGTTAAACTTTCCTCGAATTCCTGCTAATTATGTGTAAACAGCTCAAAGTACTATACCCAGCAGAAAACTCAAGGTGAACCAACTGGGCAGGATATTTTCACACCATTTCGTTTTTGAAAATGCCCAGCAATGTAAGAATCCTCGGTCACTAATCCCACCCTTTCACCTCCCCTCCTGAAAAGCCTACCTTTGATTTAGCCTGGTGGTTTTCTGAAGACATTGCTCTTAGCTTGTTACAAGAGAGTGATAATTAGAAGAATCTTCAAGTCCTTCTTTTCAGTTCTTTCTGTATGATCCTGCCCAGATCCAGAGATCTTCACTTCCTCATTTGCTGTGCCAAGCATGGAGTGGTGATGAATGCAATTCCAACCTCATTTCATATATCCTTCTGACAGGCAGCAATATAAACTTTCCTTGGAGATTTTAGTCATAAATCAAGAGGCAGTGTGGTCTGGTAAATGTAGCACTGGACAGGGACTCAGGGGATATGATTGTCACTTCATTTTCCTATACCTAGCTCCCATTATTTTTTCAGTACATAAAGTCATCAGGTCGCTCCTAACCATGCCCTATGCATATCAGCTTTACGTATATAAAATTGTCAGACTTGGTGTTTTTCTGCAAGAAAAATATTTATCATTAAGATGGCAAAATACTGAACTATGTAACATTAGAAGATAAATGTCTGAAATAAAGCTGTGATACATCATAAAGTCCATTCACAAAATTTTTTCTCTTGGTATCTGGTGTCATAATATTCTCCCAAAATAATGATGGGCTTTGCTATGTTGTAAAGATCTACTCCATATTTATGTCTTCCTTTTCCTAAGAAGATCTTTAAAGAGCTGTTTTGTCAAATTGTACTAGAGAAAAGCAATGCTTTAACTATTTCGTCACATTAAGTAGGATTCTAAAGTCATATAATTCTTTTAAGATAATGGAGGCTTTTTTTCTTTCCTGGAAAAGAATATAAAGAAACTAGTGTAATTTTTTTTGTCCACCATTTTTTCAGCTGGCATTTTACCCCCTCTTTTATTATTTGGAGCACCATTACTGATGATATGACGGGCAACATATTGCCTTATTAACAAGGTCACAAAATCCCATTAGTGGTGAAAATGACAGAACTGAGCTGTCTAGTGACAAATAAGGAATGTTTTCACAGAATACAGGTCTGTAGGTCTCAGTGTCAAATTTACACAATGCAGAACTAGAACACTCACATCCAGTCTGCACAATTTGTACAGAGACTTCCTTACTTAGGCAAGAAAAAGTCAATGAAGCCAGTAGCTTCTTTTGAGCTGTACCTATAAAACCCCCATATGTAACCATAAATGCTCCAGAATACCGAGCAAAACAACCTTCTTTCAATATTTGTGTGTGATACCCGCACGGTCACAGATTTTATAACAGGGAGTGTGGCAAGCAAGAGGTCCATAAGTCAGTTAAAGCAGGCATTGCACGAGATCTTTGCTCCCTGATGGAAAGCTACTGCTTAGGCACAGCCCAGAGCAGAGGTATAATATGTGCTGCCAGCAAAACTCTCCAAATTACAATCCCTTCCGTGCTTCTCTTGGCTCTTGTGCACAGCAGTTCAGCTCTGGCACTCACCAGCAGTGCAGGACAGCTCCCCCTGCCCCGGGGCAGGAGCCCCAGCAAGCCCCGCTGGAGCTGCCCAGCCCTGGGCGTGGTAGACGAGCAGCACGGAGTGAGCGGCTCCTCCTGCGCACCAAACGGCAGGAAGCAAAGAGCAGGCGCTGCAAAGGTTTGTTAAAGTGGTAATAATTCAATGGGAAAGAGGAAACCAGATTAAACCTCCCTCAGCCCTTCTCTCCACTTCAAAATCTGCAAGTTTGGCAGACTGAAGAACTCGTGAAAAACATCAGAGCAGAATTTTGATTAGAGCCAGATGAAAAAGGCAAGCTGTCTTTCCTCAGTTCCTTGCCATAACTCATTTCCCTACAGATTATCAAGGAATTTCTCAGCAACAGACATGCAACTGGGTTTTCAGAATTTTTCTCCTACTTTTAAATAATTATCCTTTTTTGACTTTATCAAACTGCCTAAAAATTCTTGTCAGAAAGATATATTAATCCTTTAGGTTTTTTTTTTTTAATGGGGTTTTGAGGATAAAAAAATTAGATATAGCTCTTACTTAGCTACACATCAATATTTGCTGGAATAAAATCCTCATTGTTCCACCCATTTGTGCCTGATGAGGCTGAAGACTCATTTGTAAGGTCAAGGTTTACACAGGCTGGACTTGGTTACAGATACTGTACAAAACCTGCAAGTCAGAGAAAATTCTTTCCTTTTATTAACACTCTGTTGAAGTTTTTAAGCACCATTATCCATCCCACACACAGACTTTATGGGTACAGCTGGCCTTTCACTGAAAAAAGGAAATATTTGCATCTCAAAGACATTTGCTTCTTATGAACCATCCCAAGGACTTAAAATTTTTTAAGCACACTCATTTCAAAGACATTTATGTAGGAACTTTAACACTCTTGTAAATTAATCGGGCATTGTGCATCACCTGTAATGAATTCAGGGAGTTTAACTGAGCACCTATGCAACCCAAGGAGAGCTGGATTTTCATTAGGTACCTACTGAATGCTTAAAAAAAATCAGATCATGAACACAGCTTGGCTTTTTAGGCACTGCCCTTTATGTGCTTTAATTATTTACATTGACAAATATTTCAGATTTAAAGTAGATTTAATGCAGTAGAGATCAAAGGTTTCAAGAACAGGAATGAAGCACTAAATCTGCTTACATCAGTGTGAGTTTTGCTTTTTGCAATTCCACTGAAAAGGAAAATAAAAAGCAAACCCCTACAAATATCTTTGTGAGTTTCTAAAAGTTTTTTAGGATCATCCAACTAAGCATTCCCAGATTCAAGAGGAGACTAAGGACCAGCAGGTACTTGGAAAAGCATTTGTTCCCAGAACACCCAGCAAGGGATTTTGCTGAGAGCAGCAGTCTCCTGTCTACATGGATCCCCAGTGCCCTAGAGAAAGGCAGCTTGGGATTCTAGTGGCAGCCAAAGCAGTTCATCACCTTGTGAAAATCAAACTGCCTGATTTGGTCTGACTGCTCAGAGCACAGGTTGTGGTTTCCTGCTGCTTCCCTTTTGGCTCGGGACATCAGTGATGCACATAACAGAATAAATATACTGCTAGTGGGACTTCAGTGAGTCACCCATGGGGAGATTTCCACCCTCCTCAGCAAATTCTATAAAAGAGGTACGTATATTTTGTTAAAAAACATTCTATCTAATGGGCAAAAGTATAATAATTCTTCTCTGTGTTGCACTTTCAGGCTGTCAAAAATTTTGGCTGAACTCGGTAATACAAAAAGTTGAAGAAAAAAACCAGCTCTCAAAAGGAATGTCCAATTAACTCTCTTTTCTGATTTTTATTTGTCCTGAAATTAGATTTTATTGGAATTGTATTTACAAAACTTGTGCTGTGGGATATTTTTCCTCCACAGTCTGTCATTGCTAATGAGCAAAGGACATGTAGAGAGTTCTTATAGTTCTTTTTTCTCATATTGTTCCTCAAGGTGAACTAGGATTTCTTTCAAGAGCTTTGCTTGCAGAAAAGTAAGGATTTTGTGAAAGACAGAGGCGAAAATATTAATTGCTTTTTCCCACTTCAGTGACAGTTCCAACAGCAGCAAATGTTATTGCAAAGGAGCAAAAAAGCCTCCCACTGTCAACTGCAAGATCACATCAGTCCTGAAATCAGCTCAACCTTTGCTGTTCCTCCCATTTTCCTTTCCTGGTAATATCTTGGGAGGGTGCTGAGGCATCCTCTCCAATAGAACAGTTATGGAAAAAGTCACAGAACATTACAATTGCCAGGTAAATTAAGTGAAATAGTAAAAGCCATTCCTATGGGGTGGAATCTTTCAAATCCTGGAAGGGAAGGAGGGGAGAGCAATAATAGGAAACTAGAAGGGAAATTGCATTTTCCTCCTTTTTTCACAAGAGATAAACTTTCTTCAAAAATTTCTATTTTCAATGCATAGGGTGTATTATTAGATGCTGAATTCATGCCCTAGAAATAACAGATAAGGCAAAAACATGTGTTTGCCACCTAGAAGAGAATATTGATTTATTTTTTTTTCCCAGCCAGTCTGCCAAACAAAATCCAAGCTAAAGCAGACTCTGTGGCAACTTGAGGTCACCGTAATTCTCTTTAGTTCTTCTCCTTGTCAAAAGCTATGATATCAAAGCTGACCTTTTGTTCCCCTTAATTCTATCAAATGCACTCCCCACCTCCAAGCTTCCCTACTTTATCAAGCTAAGATGAGGAATAACTCAGAGACTTGGACTCAGATGTATCTATAATCAGGATCTGAACTAGAAGAGCCAAGAGAGGCCTCTTTGCACAGCTCCAGCCCCGCAGACAGGCTGTGTTTTCTTGGGAGATGGAAAAGTGTGATGTGAACAAGAGCCAAGCTCTGCAGCATAATCAATAACAAAAACTAAAACTAATGTGTCAGATCCCACTGAACTTTTCCTCACAATATGAAAATTTTTGAGGATCTCCTGAACCAGCCCCTGCATAAACCTGTAAATATCCAAGGCCATTGGTCGCTTTTGAATGCTTTTGAATTTGGTCTCTCCAGCACATACCCGGAAAAATCTCGGACTGGAAATGAGCTGAGTAGCTCACTTTCACTCTCAGTTTTGAAGGCCTTCACAAAATAATGTCATAGCCCTGTCCCCCAAAGCCCAGGAACTGCTAAGGCTTTCTGCATGCCTGTTCTCCTGGGCTTTACAAAAATAGACCTAGAAGCACTTTTAAAATACACAGCCCACTGTGAGGAAAACATTCCCTCTATCTTGTGCTTTGCAGAATGGCTGAACTGCACTCCGTCCATTAGCTCAGTCACCTCCTTGGTCTCAGAGGGATTTAAAGCTTCTTCTCTCCCTCAGAAGTACATTTTTCTCTCTGTTTTGGGGTGGAAGCAGCCTTTTTTTCCCCACAGTCATGTCTCACCTATGTGTTTAGGATTTGAGATGTTCTCCTTGGAAGAGAAACACAGCTAAAAATTGGTCATTGTTAGAAAAGCACAAAGTAGATGTACAGCTAGTGAGTAGGTGTTCTTTTGTTTGTTACTTTCTAGCTTATTTTGCCTTTTTACATCTTGTAACCTCTAACTGTATATTTTTTTCATCTAGATTTACCATTATTTCTAAATGCGTCTTTTCCATTATTATAGACAATGTGAGATAGCCATGATGCCCACAACTACATGACTCATGGCTAGCAAGGACCTGTCCATCATGTTCCACACATCAGGAATTCCTGATATGATAGAAATGAGCATAAAGGGCAAGTGGCCACTATCTCAAATTTCACTATAGGCTGTACTAGCAGTTTGGAATGAACTTATGAAAAAAACAGTTTTAGTCCAGAAAAGCCAGAAGAGAAGAAAAGCCACTCTTGTGAAATCCCATTCTCATAGGGATTTCCAGTATAATCATATTATACTTTCATTCATTGCCTTTACTGTTTGCGTCCATCTTTTCTAACCATGTTTTCCCCTTCAAACTGAAGCCCCCATAATTACAGACTCCAGCCACAGCATGGAATTGACCATTGTATCTTGTATTTTGGAGAACAGAAACATTGACTTGTAGTTCTCACTGGGAAACTGATAACAGAGCCTGACCTTGAGATCCTTTTCTATGGTCTTGGGTAAAACAATGACAATTTTCAAATCTCAAAAGAAAGGAAAAGGAGAATGAAGGCAGCACAAGTTTCCTCTAAGCACTGTCAGTACTGTCAGCATGAAGACTTCTATCATTACTAAAGTTTAATATTCAGAATATTGCCAGGAGTCTACAAGAGAACATTTCCTAAAGCAGAGGAAGGTAAAACCAAACGCTGCTTTGAGTTTAGTTTGTACAGAAAGGTCTGAGCATAAGCCAGAATCCAGAATTTGACAGCATGCAGTAGTCATGCTTGGATCCAGTATTGGTTTTGGATTTAGAAGCAATCATTTTGATATTTTAAAACAACATTTAAAGAAAGAGTATTTTCATAAGTTACTTTTTCCGACTCTTCCCAACAAGGTGAACAGAAAATGGCTCCTTTCTTTCTTCTCCTCTTGTTGACAAGGGCAAGTTGAGATACCCTGTAAAGTGTCTGTGGGAACCAGTGCTTTCAGAATAAAGCACAAAACATCCTGAGCCTTGTCAACAATGTTCTCCATGTCTTCAGCAATAACAAATCAGTGGTAGAGAAGGGAATAGAACCCACAAGCCCTGACTCCCACTACCCTTAACATCAGACAAACTGATTCTCAAATATAAAGTTGCTTGTGTCTGGATGTCATTGTCAAAACTCTTTAGAATGACAAGATCCCAAAAATTCACAAACCTCTGACACTAAGTTGTCTCACAGAAGAACATAAAGCTGGAGCCAAACTGTCATGCAATCTAAGGTTTAGCACCAAACGTAAGGTTTGTGTCATTAAAATGTTGAAGTTTTTCAGCGGAAGGAATACCACTGGAGTTGTAGGGTTTACAGAAGTGACCAGCTGTGAAATAGTCAAGGACTCTGGCTGATATATCTTTGACAGCTAACCTGACTGAAAGGACCAGCTGATCACTCCACGCCTTCCTGACAACTCAGGAATACTATACTGCCTTGGATCATTAGTTTTTTAAAAATTCTCTTTTTAATTCTGAACAGCAAGCAGATGAAAATATATTTAAGAAAACATTTTCCTAGCAACTACTAAAGTGTGAATAAGTGGTTCTGGCTGATCATTGGTAGTAGCTAACAACCTTTTCAGACATTTTTAAGACTGAAGTGATTAGTGTGTCTTCAGCTATGTCCAGAAACAATTTCAAAAATTAGTAAGAGTCTTTGTTAGGAGATCCTAAAATATCTAAACACAAAAATTTCTGATTTCTAATATATAAAGTGGTTAATTTACTTCAAGCTACATCATTCAAAATGCTGTTTTCAAAATAAGAGCTCCTGGCCTAGGGAGTTACATAAAGAACGTGTGTTCTTTATTGTTTTAATGTGCCTTAATTATGTAATTGATGAAATGATTCATTCTCAACATTTAATGCTTCTATACCCAGAAGAACATACCTAATCAGAACATGAGCAAAGTATGCACCAAGAAAAGACAGGAGTAAGAAAATGTTTGCTAAAAAAGGAAAGGAAAAGGACAAAAGTTAACAGCTCCCCACCTTGAATTGAAAGCACAGGCACAAATATTTAGACAGCCATTAATGACAAAACTTGATTTCTCAGAGTGAAATTCTGCCATGGCTATCCCCAAAGTCAGCCACCCCTCTCCCCTGACTGCAGTAGAGCCAGCATTCCATTTCCCAGGGCTTTCAGTGAGGACAGGATCAGAGCACAACGAAAGTTGCCAGATTGTTAAAATTAGCATTTTCTGGTGTCCATCCTCTCATGATCTCCACAAAAATTCCTAATCAATTGCATTGCAATTAATTGAAGAAATATCCCATTAAATACAAATAAATCTTTCCAGATGTACTAATTTAAAAGGAAAATTTAGTAGCTGGTGTAAATCCACCTTTCTCAACATGTCTTTCATTTTTTGATTTATTTTTAATCTTGCACTTCTCTGTTTTCCAATAGCTTTCATCCCTTGTTCCATACTCCTCCCTCTCAGGAAAAAAGCAGGGTGACAGTATAGACTGCACGGCAGCAGGAGGAATGAAAGGTTTATTTCAAAGTTGCTCTGTTCTTTTTTTCTGTGTGTGGCTTTGTTAAGTACATACCGTATTTCTGAAATCCAGCTAGGAAAAACTAGAAAAGTCTTCCAATTATAATCCTTGATATTTCCCCTGAAGCTAAACCAAAGCCCCTTTGAACTAGAAAAGTGTCTTTCAAAAATGAGAAGGGCAAGACCTGAACTTTTCTACCTGTAGTCTTCTAGTCCAAGATTAGAGTTGTGGGTTGAATTTTTTTTTCCCTCTTCTCCTCAAGGAAGAAAATACACTGAGTTTTAATACAACTATTTTTAGTTAATCCAGCTTTCTTTTTTATCCTCTGTAGCCAATGCCTGCACCAGTCATTTGAGCATTATTTAAGTTATATGTCTGCATCAAAAGTAAGTTTCCCTGGTGTGTATTTGCTGGCTGTGCAGAGGAGGTAAATAAGATTTTGCAGTGCTTCTTGTCAAAAATTCCATTGTCACAGATGTGTTTATTGATTGATTTTCCCAAGTATGTAAGTTATGGATTAGCCTTTGCTCACGTTAGAAAACAGTTTCCATTAGGAAGCCAATGCCTCGTAAGGTGCAGAAGGATTAGCCTGTATTCATCTGGTGCTCTCCCAAATGGCTCTGAGGTGGGGTTGTGGGTGATTTCAGCAGGGAGGGAATTCATCATGCCTGCTTAGGGGCTGGCTAATGGGCTTCTCCCTGCCACCCTGGGTGCTGCTCATGAGAACACAAAAATAGAGACCCTGCATGTGTTGGTTAGAATAACTGCTCTAATGCAGGTGGTTTAGAAAACTTATGGGTCACATAAACGTGAGTCTTCTAGCATGGAGTGTCATAGCAAGGTGCAGCAAGGGTTTAATGTGCAGAAAGTGAATCATTCCAATTTTTCTAATGGGTTTTCATATCCATATGAAGAAAAACAACTCGTTTTCCTACATCTTTTAAAAGCAGCATGCTTTACATAAAAACTATTGGCTTTCTGCTTGATCTATGTTTTTAAACATAATATTATGCCCAGAATCTGAACTAAAAAGGTAATAAAGATACTGTCTTCTGGGACCAGAACAGCAATGAAACTTCTGTTCTCATAACTCACCAACCCTGAGTATAGCTTATCAAATTTATTGGCCTGGAATATTTTACAAGTAAATAAAAGGAAACACGTTCCAGAAAATAATGTTCAGTATTTTAATCTGAGATCTGCATGAGGACAATTAATCATGCATTTTCCCTAATTACTTACACTTATTCTTTGTTTTTTAATTGTCTCCAGCAAATTAGACAAGAATCTTCAATGTGTTATTGGAGTTGTGTCAAAGATCATGTTACCTGCTTTGTTTGCTCCAGCAAAAGTCCAAAAGCTACACAAAAGACAAACTAGACTAGAGTGAGGGGAAAATCTCATGAAAGGAGGTCTCCTGGTACATTAACAAAGTTAAGAGTGAATACTCCTACTCCACAATCTCTCAAAGGCCTTAACCAGAGTCAATTCCTTTATATATATATCCATATTCAGCTATATCCAGGAGAGGCTGGATGGTTGCTTGGTTAAAGTACACATATAAAGCATTACACATTTTAACGTCTTAGGACTCTCAGAATTACAAGGCAACCAGAAAAGCTTTCATTTGCTAAGGTGTTTTGGTATTCTTAGCCCATAATTCTAGCATAAGGACTTCTCACTGATGGAATTCCAGTACACAAGGAGTACTGCTGGGTGGAAGATTGTGGGCATCAATTATTTAGGCACTGAATGCCACAGAGTTTAGACTGAGGGTTACGAAGTTTAGACTCTTGTGGTGGATCCAACACTTCTTCCCCTCCCAGACACATTGCAAAGGTGCCTACATCCAACCCTGAGGGGAAACCAGCCGCTATGGTTCCCAACGGCCGCTTGTTGGGAAAGTAAGAAGCTGAAATGTGAGAATGCAAGAGAAGAATGAGATTATTCATTGTCTGACAGGACACTACCCTACTCAAAGAATCCCCATATTTGTCCCTTTAAGTCCTGAAAGACAGGACTGAGAAGTGATAGAAGATTTTTAATGAGTTCTCACAGAAGCACAAAGATATTGGTGGGTACTCAACTCTCTCCTTTGCTCTTGTTGAAAGGAGAGAGCCTTTGGACCACAGTCTAGCATGCTGCCTTTGCAATGTTTACCCCAGAAGATCTGAGAATGACTCTTGTTGGCCTAATCAGCATGGAAAAAGCCATCCCTATACTATTTTTTTCGATAAAAGATAAAATAGTTACACTGCAGCAGTCAAAGTCTCCTTTCTAGACATGAATATGATGTGGAACAGATCAAACATTTTAAGGTCACTACCCAAAGGAGACAAAAGTCTCACTCTGGACTTTGTCTACATTGTTTTATTAACTTGGCATTGACAAGCTGGACAATTTCCTCTGCTTAGCAGACAGTGCCTCAGAGAGAGGCAAGCCTGGTGACAGCTTTCAAGCTGCCTATTGTGAGGCATGCACTTCAAAAGAATATGTATTGTAGCAAGTACAAATTAAAACACAGGAAAAGTTTCATCCAGAAAACACCTTCACTGGGAAGCAAAAAAGCCCAAACTGGTTGGCATTCAGAAGCACAGCTCTTTAATCTGGTATTGATTGATTGATTCATTAGATGTATGGAAGTGCTATTAAGAGGGTGAGGGCTCCTATTCACAAGGATAGGCTTACTCAGCACAGCTTCAGAGCACATCTTGAAAGCAATCATGCAAATTAAAGACATCCCATCACAAGTAAATCCAATCACATGAGCTCTATACCCTTTCAGTTGTCATTTCCCTACTGTCCCACTAATTTCAGGGGCTCTTTTAAGGGAAATTGAAACTGAATCCCACCATGTGCCTTGACTTCACAAAGTGGCCTGGCTCAGACTATGTTTTACTCAGATGCAGAGGAGAGGAGGCACTTTCAGACCAGGTGTTAAGAGCTTTTGAATTATAGCGGTGCCTGGCCATCTTTCCTCACTCATTTTAATCAAGGAGGTTCCAGTTCAGATAACCCCTGCTGATTACAACTCAGACTAACATTGTAAGAAAACCGGGAGAATGTTAGAACTGTGATGTAGATAGGTATGCTACTCATATGTGCTAATGTATGCACATCTCCTGAAACAGCCTGAATTTGCTTTGAGTTCATGATTTTTTTGCCAGCCCAGGCAAAGCTTCCACTTGAATGTTACCAGGAACATTATTTGACTTGAAAGAGCAAGCGAGAATTTTGTGCATCTGCCCAGAGATGTGAAATCAATTCCGATAATGCCATTGAATGTAACTTATCTGAAAATTACTTTCTTGTGCTGTAGTTTTCCCTGTGAAACCCTGCAATGGTTGAACTGATAATGTTGGATCTGAAGTCTCATGACTATTATGCAGTATTACTCTCCAGCTGGGAGACTTGGCAAGGCAACACATTGACATCTTCATGAACTTAGCACTTCACATCAAGGAGAGGATGTGAGCCTGTCAACTTGACACTCATAGTGCAATCTCTTTCAAATTGGCCCTTAGAAATCTTTACAATATGACTGGAAGCTCTTCACAGTCATATAAATAGGATACATTAGACTCAGCTGCCACAAAAAAAAAGTCAAAGGGTACTAATCACATCCTTTCCCTCAAATTAATATTGTCACATTTACTTATTTGTACTTAGAAGATGTTGGTGAAATGTCTCTTCCATCTGTTTTGGTGCATATGTACACCATTAGGAGTACTCTTTCATTTTATCTTTACCGAAGGTGTCCTTCAATTAACACAGAATTTCTTTCTAGCTTCTAGATATTTTTAAAGTTACAAATATATGTCACACTAATATCTAATCCTTAAGAAATGCCTTCCCCTCATTAAATTAAATGGAGAACCATCTTAGGTTCATTATAATGGCAGGATTAAGGGAAATGATCAGACGTATTTAAAAAGTATTTAACAGGGTTTTAAAGATGAACAGAAACTCTGAGTGCTTCCTCCTACTTACCTAGACTCCATGGCTGTGAAAGCAATTTAAAAAAATGATTAAAGATAAACCAACAACAGGAATTTGAGACTTAAGAGCCCACTTACAGTCGCACAGTCCTTTATATTGACCTGGTATATTTTACCTATTAATAAACTACAGTTTAGCTTAGGGAGAAAAAGGAAATTTTATGTCTTTCTTATGATCTGTATTGCAGAAAATCTCAGAGAAAATATGAAAGTCTAGGCATCAAGAGGATGTGTCCTACAGGCAAAAACTATCTGCCAGATATTA
Organism: Acrocephalus scirpaceus scirpaceus; assembly: GCA_910950805.1. NCBI lineage: Eukaryota > Metazoa > Chordata > Aves > Passeriformes > Sylviidae > Acrocephalus > Acrocephalus scirpaceus. Next base: position 14,426,280 of record OU383775.1, on the reverse strand, counting down.
CCTGCATCATCATCATCTGTTGATGCCAGGGAGATCTTAATTCCAGTCCTTCACATTGCAAAAGCATTGCACAAGGAGATAAATGCCTTTTGGTATTTTAGCTCCGTTCAGATCCTCTATAGTTTTACACTTTCATGCCCGTACTAGCAACGGGAGTCAAACTTCTGTTTGCATAACAGGTATGTTTCCTTCTATGTGAGATGAGTGCACAACAGCATATGGACTAACTGCAATTACAAAACTGCACAAGGGGCACTTCTGTGCACAATGCAGCAGCAAAAACCCACAGGATCAAAAATGGAGTGTAATCTTCATGCAAAATACAAACTTTGACAGCATCCCTGGCCACCTGAGACAGTTCCCAAGGGTCTCAGGTGTAAAACAGAAATTTGACATCAAACACCCAGCCATACTTTCATTTAATTACTTCCTCTCATTTCATTAGCTCTGTGTTAGCTGAGTTGCATAAGCAATTCTACAGTGTGAGAAGGATCTGTAGCCATGGAAATATTTTTTCTCTGAAAGCATACTTGCTCACTTTGTGAAAAATGTATAATCCTTCCTGGCAAAGCAATGAGGATATTGGATGTTTGAAGTAAGCAGATTGAACCCTTGGTATAGCTCTTACATCGCAGCCCACAGAGTGGGACAACCCCCCCCACCCCAAAACAACAAAAAAAACCCCCAAACCAAATCACAACAGCAACCCCACCCCCCCACCCCCCCAACCAAAAAAAAACTCAAACCAAAACAAAAATCCAACCCAAAACCAAACCAAAAAACCCCAACCAAAGAAAACTCTTTGGTTCTGAGAGGGTCCTGGTACAGCTCCTGTCTGAAGGCAGCCTTGCCTGGTAGGTTTTCCTGGAGCAAAGGGGGTGCATCCTGTTCCTTTTTCTGTGCTTGGCAAGCACAGGGAGCCAAGTGTCCATCACTGTTTTTCTACCTCTTCCCTCTCGGAAGAGCTGACACCCAGAGGCGAATGAGGAGGAATACCTCATTTCACTCATCCAAAATTCAAGGATTAGTGGCTGCAGAATAAATGGAAATGGCACCTGCTGTCTTCCTGTGAGGAATAACCCAGTCCAGGGTGTGTGTCACTTAGTTCTGTGAATTTAAGTACAAACTATGAACTACTATAGTTTTAGATAGCAGTCAATTTTTTCTCCTTTTTGCTAATGGAAGAAAAGGTAGTAAAGCTAATCCTCATTTCAAATATTTTCAAGAGGCAGCCAAATACACACTACATTTGATAATCTTATTGTTTGTGTTGGTAGATTGGCAGAAGATCCCACAACATGAGTTACATGACAATAAAGATGCAGGATCCCACAAGACCTAGTTCTGCTCTTGAAATTAGAATGTATATGACTCTCCATCAGTAGCCCGGGGAAAAAAAAGCCACAGTAATACTCAGTAATACTTCATCAGAATTTATCCAAAACCCCTGCATGTGTCCTTACAGATGATTTTTTTTTTTCTTTCTTACACAAATGGCATGCAACTGCACTTGGCTGCTGATATAGGGAATGGGACATTTCCTGCACGGAAGCAATGACCCTTCAGATCCCAGTCTATCCCACAGATTTCAGACACTCATAAATATTTCTGTTTTGTTTCCATCACTTCAGGTCTCACACAAAGTCAGTGATGAATTTATAGAATGAGGCATCTGTGACTTGTCAAAGTTTACTTTTATATGGCAGGCAGCACAGACAAAATTAATTCCTGGCTATCATGACTGGTTTACAGTTAAAGTGCCATGTTAAGTTGAGCTCAGCTAAATTCAAATGTCCATTGAAAAGATACAGCATTTCACATTCAAGAGCAATTGTTAAATTCTGGTCTTTTTGCAAAATCCAAGGAAGGGACAATTTATTATTTAAGCAAGCACTGCAGTAGATCAGGAGTGAAACTGGCATCCTGGCTATTAATTACCCTCCAGGGTGACCAGCAGGGAAAACTGTCAGTATCAAACCAGCTACAGCACACATGTCCGTGAGAGAAGAAGGGATGAATATCTTCCTGCTTAATACTTCTGCTCAAAAACCAATTTGAGAATAGAAGTGAGGACCTACAGTATTAAAAACCAATGTCCAGCAGTCAAGGGCTGCCAACAGCCACCCCTAAACTCAGAGGAGCAATTTTGGACCTGTAGAGTGCACTCTCATCCTCTACACTTGTACATATTTTTCCCCCGCCTTAGAAGTCACTGTGGGAAAGGGATACTGCACACCCAGGTCATGCCCCAGCAGGGAGTCAAGCTGTGTCCAAGGTGGGTGACTGGATCCCAGTTTACACAATGTAGGGAGCAAGCAACATAGTTTGACTTCCACCAGGTCTGTGGCTTCTCCTGGATCAGAGTCCTGGAGAACACATCCTAAAATTATTGCTTTCATTTAAGCTAGAGTGGGAGGAGAAAGGTCTGCATCCACCTGAGTGCTGAGACAGCACCATTTGAGTTTAGTGGCTCAGAATGACAAGCACACTATGGCTTCACCTGCACAGGTAAGTGCATCTGGGAACTATGACCTGGTTCATCACAAACACTAGGCACTTGGCCTTCAGCCCAGAAATACCTGTGATTTTGCCTAGAGTCCTCAGGCTAGTGGTGGACAAGGGCTAACCCTTCCTTCTGACACACAGAAGCCAACCAGGAACAAGGAGCAGAAGACACAGGACATGGGCTGAGATGTGGGCGACATATTCTTGGGAACCATTTTAACTTCTTAGTTCCTATAGATCCCAGAAGGTTCAGAGGGCTTCTGAGCAGGTTGCTGCTGGTGAGCTGTGATTTACACTCTGCTAGGTAAAAAATTATTCAAGTAAACACAACTACACAGTCAAAAAGGCTTAAATAGGGGTAAGATCACATTAAACATATTACAAATATGTTAGTGTTTTAATTTTTCTGAAAAAGCATTCAAGAGGCAATATGCTCTTCCCTTTAGCATAGTTTTCTCCCACTATCCCTCAAACCTTTGCCTGACTGATGGGGATGCCATCACATGGTGCAACAGAGCTCCTCATTTCCCCTACCTATAACTCCTGAGAGGCTGCGGTTCTTCCTACAAGTGACAGTAAATTTTAAACAGGACTTGCTAAATCCTTGACTGAAACAACAAATACTCTTTTGCCCCATGCAGAGATCATGAAAGTAGCAAGGGCTGCTGGCCATTCCAGCACAGCAATGAATGAGTTACTCTGCATTCTGTGACCTGGCAAGCATGCAGCAGATGCTCCCTTTGGGCAGAGCAAAACCTCTTAGTAATCTCTATCTTTTTAACTACTGAGATGGCAATTTATTGGCTCCTGAGCTGGCAATTGACTGAAAAAAATCCCACAGGAGCAACAGTGTAAAAGGGAAAAGTGGTGCAAGACAGACCTGAATATGATGCCATGGGTGGTACTTTTTAAAACCACTCCCATCTCTGCGAAACACTTATCCTTGAGTGTACATAGTTTCCTCTTCAACAGCTCTTTTTCCTGTATTCTTTATTCTGCTGCATAATATCAAAGTATCTGAATCTTGTGATAAGCACTACACACTTAGTAGTAATCACAGTGGATTTTATCCCCTTGTTCTTTCTTGAACTTCTCTTAATTTCTCTACTTGTTTCTGATTGGATCAACTATAATTGTTATATTGATTTTAAAATTTTTCTATCTGCAATTTATCAGCAGTATCTTTTCTATTTGCTGCTGCCTTTGACTGAAGGAACAGTCTGAATGAATCAGAATTAGGTCTACTCACAGCTGAGCTGTGGAAACCTGCTGAGCCATTATAGCTAGAGCCCTGGATCCCAGAAACTGTCATAAATAAAAGCTATTATGACTAGTACCTCATGCCATTTCTGACTGTGAACATATGGCAGTATACTCTGTGTGGCCAGGAAAACAATAACTACTTTATGGACCTATCTGAATGTTAAAACAAGGAGCTTTTGTCTGATGTTAGGCAAAACTATCAGAGTTCCTAGTAATTGAATACTATGACTAAATTCTGCTTCAAACATTCAGTGCATCTCCCTCCTCTTGTCTGTGAACTGAAAAGCCAGCCCCAGTATGAAGGAGAATTTCTTTTCTATCAGAAAAGCGGGCGACACGGTGAGTGCAGCTCTTGCTTGTCTCTAAATGGCTGAGTGAAGTACAGGAAATCTTTGTCTAAGGCAAGCTTCTCTCAGGAAAAAGTCATCAAACCATGTGTAAAATAAGTGATGCAAATAAAATAAATAAGATATATCTGGGCATCTATGGAGATGGGAGCAAACAGGAAGGTACAAAAAGAGAGGGGGAGCGGGGTGGGTGGAGAGAATGGGGATCTCCACAATGAAGGAGTGAGAAGGACATCTGCCTGCTGTCCTAGGTAATATGTTTTCATAAACTCTTAATTAAAACTCATCCATTCCTATCCTAATAAAAAGTTACAAAAGTCATGCTTTCTGTACTATGGCAAAACTCCTAAATGCTCTGCCTGTTTTTACATATGAAAGTGCTGTTGTGTCAATGCAGCCATTTCTGCTCAAAGAACCTTTTTCCTCTCCTCCTCCCTCCTTTAGTGTCACCTCCTCTGGTATATCTGTAGATATCAGTCATATTCTCTCTCAACCTTTGTTTTTTCTCACCTGAAGAAACCACATTTTTTCACCTGCCAGGACCATTGTGCCCATCTCACTCTTTCCATCTTACATTAATTTTTGTGAGATTATACAAACAGATGCACACAGTATTTCAGATACAGGCTGGAGCATTGGACAGGGCATTGTAGTCACTACACTAAGGGAAGAATTTAATAACTTATGACCCCAATGAGTTTTTTCATCACTATGTCTGCAGCTGACTAAAACACATGACCTGCCTCCCTCTCTGCTCCCAGCTCAAGCACCAGTTAATGCCTGAAATTCTTGTTCATGGTCCCAAAGTGCATATCTTTGCATTTTGTACTATAATGTTCCATCACATTTAAATGGTTCCTGATCTCAAGGTCATCTAATTATTTCTATATAATACAGTAATTCACATTTTTATTGTTAATGTGCCCCACGTCTGCACCACCAGAAAAGAAAAAAATCATTAATTCTCTCCTACTTTTTGGTACTCAGGTCGTTGATGAAAATATTTAATCATTATTATGATTATTTATTGGATTATTATTCCATAATCTGACAATTCTACTTTACCAGACACTTTCAGCATGGCCTCTTGCCAGCTTCTTCTAGACCACCTTTCACCATCACTTCATAATTTTCATAGGTTCTTCCTAATTTAATTGAGCTACTGTAAGTTTAACTAATATTTTCTCATCTGGCACAACAATAAACATTTTACAGAAGCCTGGAATACTACTTACACATGTACATTTTTTTCCCTCCCCCTCTGCTGTTCCGTGCCCTACTAATGGTGAGGAGTGAGCCCGGACTGAGTAGCCTGCAATCCTACAGATGGGTTGGAGTAACACCACTAGGAGGATGCAGCAGCTTGGGGCAGGAGGCTGAGAAGACGAAAGCATCATTGGTCTATGGGCAACCAGAGACTAAGGGCATTCACCAGGTTTGAAATTCAGCCTTCTCAGCATCCTACATCATGAGATTGCCAGGGAAATCTTGCCCTATTTCCTTCTCCCTGATGAGATGACAACAGACATTGTTACAAGAAGATGCCCTTGAACATTTGTTTCCTAAAATCAATTTTTCCAGAAAGGACAAGAGATTAAGGAGTTCAGCAGAAGCAGGATTTCTCCCCACACATACACATATATGTTTTTAAAATGGCTTTCTTACAATGCCCAATAGCAATTCCAGAAACATTGCTCTTGAAAATTATTGGTTCAGAACCAATGCAGTAAAGAAAAGTCCCAAGTGCTACATTTCTGTCAATTCCTTCAGTGCTTGCTGCTTTCTTGCAGCCTCCTAAGAAGTCCAGACTCCCATAGGAGCTATTCAAGATGATAAAGTCATGTTAAAGGCCTTTGCAGCCTTTTTTTTTTTTTTTTAAATGTCAAGGCTAATACTTGCCCTTTGTGCTGTTTTCCTCTGGTATTACACAAATCCTGTGAGATTTTCCCATTTGACCTCATGACCATATACCTTACCCTTGGCAATAAAAGGCATATCCATGCATGAGTCAGAAACAAAACTGTTGCATTTCTTGGCCTTTCTGTAAATGGTAGAATTCACACTCATTTAGACTTTTACCAAAATCTGTATTTGGAGAGCAATGTGGATGTGAAAGGGAAAAATGAGGGGTTTGGCACTGCAAGTGCGTCAGAAAAAGCCCTTGTTGTATACTGCTCATCCAGTGAACTGCGGAGTTTGTGAGTGCTGATTTTCATTTGCCAAAATATTTAAGATTTATGGAGTCTTGTTTTATGCTCCTATCACATTCCCCACCCAGGACTCAGGCTGACTGATTTTCTTTATTGTAGCTAATGTTCTCTTATGTCAGAGCATGACATGAAAAACCTTTAAAAAGACGGCATAAAAAAGAGATTGCTTTTTTGATTCAAGGTAGACTATCAGGGTTTTTAGAGTCATTTGCAGTTGAGACTTTGGAGTCTGGTGCCAATCTCACATTACCTGCACCACTGGGAACATGACCGACACTTTGCAAATATTCCCATAGTCCCCTTTTACCCTTCCTGTCAAGGATGACTCAAAATAATACAAAGTACTTGAACACATCCCAGTCATATTTGTTATGCCTCCAGCAAATTTGATCCAAACTGTGATAGGATGGGTTTTTAATTGCCATGGGTTCAGGGAGTCTGGAAAGTTTCTGAGGTCCGTTCTTCCTCTTTGTTTTATGGACAATGCAGTTGTTAGTGTAATATAGGCTCTATTACAAGAAGTCAAAGAGAAAGCTGAGATGGTCAGCTTGATCTCAACATCAGTGCCTTTTTCATTTCATTCTTTATTAAAAAGGTCAGCTGTAATTAAGGTGCTTACTTATTTAAACACCCATAGATAAGGATGAATGATCTCTCAGAGCAGTGGATAAAGATAAGCTAGATGTTTTCCAAGTGGCTTGGTCTGATTAAATTTCTTGTAAAATACTTTTGTAGAACTGGCCAAGGTAGTCTCAGATTTCCTGGTGGTTATCTTTGAGATTTTCTGAAAAATACGTGGAGACCCAAAAGACTGCAGAGGGATAAAAACAATGCTCCTTTACTGTAAGGTAGAAAAGACACAACATAATTTCAGCTCTGGGAGGAATAGTATTAAAAAAAAAAACAACAACAAAAAAACCAACCAGTTGGGGAATGTATAGGTAATGAGAAGAAAAATAAGGAAGACTAGAAACAACCAATAAGTAGTCACTGGGAACAAATGCTGTAAGGCCAACTTAGTTGCTTTCCTCGGCAGGGTAAACAGCTTGTATTTAGAGAAGTGGTGCAATAAATACCAGATATCTTGACTTGGGTAAGGTTTCTGACCTTATCACCTATAACATCCTCATAAGAAACCTAAGAAACACAGTGTAGAAGAAACTAGGAAATAGAATCCAAAGTGTCCTGAAAAACATCTGGAGAGTGTACATTGCCAGAGTACAATCCCACTCAATGCTTCTCTATGGAGAGATGCAGTCTCTCCATGATTTGTTCCTGACACGGATGATAAAATATGTGGATTTAGGATGTGTGCTAAACTGACAGGTCTGCAAATATATTAGGTAAGAGAAAAATGCAAGTTTTACATTAGTGAAACCATTACATAATCTTTCTCTTCCCCTTGGGGCTTGCAAGGACTGTGTGAGAACAGTGCATTCAGTTTTGGCCAGCATGCTGCTAGGCAGGTATGGAACACTTGGGGAGAAGTAGAGAGTGACAAAAAGATCCCAGTTTTTTGCAAAAAATTTGGCTAGTTTGATTTAGGGAAAATGCTAAGAGGCAGCATATAACAGTGCTCATCTATGCAAAGAAAACTGTAAAAAGCTCTTACCCGTGGCAAAGGAAGACAATAAAAAGCTAATGAAGTTCAACTACAGCAAGAGTAGATATTAGGAAAAGCTTTCACCAGTAAAGATACCTAATTATCTATGGAATTTTTAGAAATTCCATCTCAGATCTTTAGTAACAGATTCAGATAAGTTGTTCATTTAAAACTCCAATTTACCCATAGAATATAAAACCCACTTTTCCTCTCTTACACTTTCTTGCTCCAGACTCCTTCCTTCAATGTCCATTATATGCTCCACTTGTGCAGCTCCTCTCCCCTGATGGAAGTTCTGCCACACTTCCATAGCTCTTTCCTCCAGCAATTCACACCAGCATCCTTTTCTTTACCCATCTATTGTAACCCGTTCAGCAGAGTTTAAGTGCACCACAATTTTCCACTTGCTGCGCTAACCTCCTTGCTTTATGAGGCCTCTACCTGTCCTTTCACCTGCATACAAGCTATATGCACTTGACAAGGGATGAACAAGTCCCTAGAATGTTTGACCGACTAGGACATGCCAAGAAACACCTGGCACCTCTAAATAGTCAGCAGTCCACCCCAAATTCCCCCCAGGCTAAGTTAAACACTTACTCTGAGCCACAGGGGTGGCTGTGATTGGATCTGGCTGATAAAGAGATGGATTTCTTGAATTCCTGACTTCCACTCAGTTTAGTTTGGAAAAGAACTTAAGGATCACCAAGTTCAGCTGCAAACCTAATGTTGACAAGTCGCCCTCTAAACCGTGCCCCTCAGTGCCACAGCTACACAGAGATGTAGCCCTCTAATGCAGATGAAACTCTGTTCCAGTAGCACTGCACGTCCTTTACTGTGATTGCAAGCAGAAGAGGTGATGGTGAGGCAGCAGACAAATGCATTAGAGTTGGATTCCAGAGGGTTCCCTTGATTAAGTCATGGAAAATCATACTTTGAAAAGCAAACTCCTACCCATAGAAGGGGCACCAATAACTCTTAATTCCACAGCCCTGGCTGAAGCTGCTGTGGATCTGCCCGATACACACAGCTCTCCAATGAGGCAAAAAGTCAGACCTACTCATTGTACTCAAATGCAAGCTATCACAGCCTCATTGCTGCAAAGGAGCAGGACAGACCTCATGCCCTTTGTTTATCAAGCATATTTACTCAGCTGATGCACTGAAAGATTTATGTCCAGGTTTTACTACAGCTAAAACACCATCAGGTGAATATGGGCTTCTGTATTGGATTTCAGGACCAACACTTCCATACAGTTTCCATTCATTGATTTCAGATGCCTGCACTGAGATTGCCAGGCCTGAGTGTTTAGAAGCACTGAATTTTAGTAATTACCTGCTATTTTCAATCTATCCCAAACATGCCTGAAGATTCAGTGCCAAGCTGAATACTTCTAATTAATAAAAAGTATTTTAAACATGTGTGCTTTCCCATCAGTACTGTCTTACTTCCAATACATGCTTCCAATTGTTCTA